>QLON01001017.1:0-38453 GCA_003313675.1 Termitomyces heimii
GTTAATAGATAGTGTTGAGAGAATAGAAACAATACCATGAGAGAAGATAGAAGAAGTAAGAAATGAATAAAAGGAGAATGAAGGAATAAGAAGTGAAAGAAGAAGGAAATGAAGGAAATGAGGAGTTCCCTAACATCACCCCCCCTCTAGAGTGCGGCGTCTTGACATACTGGGTAGAAGTAATTCTGGATGGCCTGGTCTACCTTGGAAAGAGAATAAAGACCTCTAATTGCTCGAGGAGCATTGGGATGCTGCTGGTAGAATTCTCGGACTAAGGCAGAGGCATGGACATTCTCTTGTGGCTCCCAGGAGATGTCCTCAATTCCATAGCCCTTCCACTTGACCTTGAACTGAAGCTTGTTCCTAAAGAGTCAGCTGTCAAGGATCTGTTCCACTTCATACTCTTCTTGGTTGTCAACTAGCACTGGAGGTGGAAGTGGCTGTGGGCGTCAACCTAGAATTGGATCTTCAGGTGCTGGAGAGAGTTTCACCACATTAAAGACTGGATGGAGTCAACTCATTCCACTAGGCAGCTTGAGTCGATAGGCTAGTGGGCCCACTTACCTTAATATAGAAAAGGGTCCTAGACGGCGATGAGAGAGCTTTTGAGAAAGTCAGGTAGTAGCAATGTCAGAGGCATCCAAATAGACTCGATCTCCTGGCTTGTACTTGGGGGCTGGAGCTCATCCACGATCATAATAATGGGCCATGTCATCCTTTGCCTTAGCTAAAGCAGCCTTGGCTTCCTTCTGAGCCATCTTCATCCGGCTTAAGAACTCATTGACAGCTTCATTCTCTGAAGGTTGCCCCCAAGGCTCAAATCCCATTCGGGGATGCCAACCAATATCTAGAAGGAAAGGAGACATCTGGGTAGCAGCATGTACATGGTTATTGTATTAGAACTCTGCCTCTGGTAATAGGTCATCCCAGTTATCTTATTGTTCATTGCAGAAGAGCTGGAGATACTATTCTAGCTCCTGGTTGACATGCTCAGTTTGGCCATCAGACTGAGGATGATAGGCTGTGGAAGTGTGGAGCTTGACATGGAGGAGGTGGTATAGTTCTTTAATAAACTCTGCCACAAACTGTGGTCCACGGTCAGAGACATACGCATTTGACAGCCCATGAAGTTTCCAGACATGCTTTTGGTACAGATTAGTAGCACCCATGGCTGAGCAAGTAGTGTGTGTTGGAATAAAATGAGCATGCTTGCCACAAAGATCCACCACTACCATAATTGCATCATATCTATGAGAGTCTGGTAGCTCAACAATGAAGTCTACAGAGGCCACACTCCAACACTCAGCTGGAATAGGCAAGGGAGTAAGCTGTCCCATAGGAGGCTGACAATGAGGCTTAGTCCAAAGGCAAAGGTCACAGGTGGAGGTGTAGGTGCCAATATACCGTGACATTTGAGGCCACCAGTAATTCCATGAGACCAGCTCCAGTGTCTTCCATCTACTAGGATGTCCTGCAACTCGGGAGTCATGATGCTGCTCTACAATCTGCCTCCGCAGGTCAGGCAGGTTAGGAATATAAATGCGCCTCTGGAAGATAAGAAGACCATTCTCTAAAGACCATTCATTAGTGCAGACAGACTTTACTCCAGTTTTTTCTCGAACATGCAAGGCTATGACAGCCTTGGCTACCAGATCTTCCTGGGCGCCCTCTTAGTTACCTCGGCGGATGTCTCGGAGGATGCTCACCTCTTCTTCCTGGCCAGCCACACCTTCCAAAGCATGGATAGCAAATAGTTCTGGCTTCAGAAGTACAATATAATCATTGTCGTTAGCTCCTGAGCCATGGTCTGCTCACCTAGAGAGTGCATCTGGCTTGCCCATGCTTTGTCCAGATTTGTGGTGCAGAGAAAAGTCAAAGTTGGTTAGATACAAGGACCATTGAGCCTGTCAGCAATTGAATTTCTTAGCTATCCGAAAGTACTCTAAGTTCTTGTGATTAGTCCACACTTTGAATTTATGCCTAGCATCCTCAAGGAAATGTCACCACTCTTCAAAGGACTGAATAATGGCTAACATCTCTTTGTCATGGATCTTATAGTTTTGCTCCACTGCATTAAGACTCTTGGAGTAGAAGGCCACAGGATGCCACTTACCATCCTTTCTTGACTGTTGAGAGAGAACAGCTCCAGTAGCAAAATCTGAGCTATCTGCTTTTACATGGAAGGGAGAGTCATCATCTGGGAATAGAAGGACAGGCTTTGAAGTAACTGCCTGTTTGAGGGCGTTAAAGGCTGTCTGCTGTGCTGCATCCCAGTGCCAAGGAGTATTCTTAGTGGTGAGATCAAAGAGAGGCCTGGCATGGTGCGAGAAATCCTGAATAAACCTCCAGTAGAAGTTAGTAAAACCCAGAAAGGCCTGGACCTCCTTCTTATTCTTAGGCTCAGGCCACTCTGCCACACTAGCTACCTTGACTGGATCCATCTCAGCCATTCCATAAGAGATGATCAGTTCAAGATATTCAACCTTAGTCTGCTCAAATTCACACTTTTCTGGCTTGAGATAGAGCTGATGTTGGCAAAGACATTCCAGTACAATGTGTGTAATCCGACAATGCTCCTCTAAAGTCTTGGTATAGATGAGGATATCATCAAGATATACACATACGACACCTTCTGCTATGAGGTCTTGGAAAATATCATTCATCATGGTCTAGAAGGTGGCTGGACTATTAGTAAGGCCAAAAAACATTACCAGAGGTTCAAAGAGTTCACAATTTGTTCGGAATGCTGCCTTCCACTCATCACCTTCCTTGATGCGCACATTGTTGTAGCCCCAGCGGACATCCAACTTGGTAAAATAGCATGCACCTCAGAGGTTGTTAACAAGCTCTGAAATGAGTGGTAAGGGATAGCGATTCTTCACAATTATTGCATTCAAGACTTGGTAGTCCTGAACCAGATGTAGAGATCCATCCTTCTTCTTAATAAAGAAGACTGGAGAGGCTATGGGAGACTTTGAAGGGCGGATGCGACCAGAGTCTAAATTCTCTTACAAAAAGGCATTGAGCTCATCCTGTTCTCTAGGAGAGAGAAGATAGACCTTGCAGCTAGAGGGCTCAGCATTGAGTGTGAGCTCAATTGCATAGTCCCACTATTTATACTCTGGCAGGGAGTCAAATGATGCCTTAGAGAAAACATCTTCAAAGTCTTGCAGGTGATGAGGAACTGCATCTTGGAATGACTTAGGAGCAGAGTTAGCAGCAAATGCCTGAGCTAATTGCTGGGAAGTGGTTTGGCTAGCTCTAATCTCTGCTACCATTGGTGGAGGTCATAAGATAGTCACATAGATTCTATCACCTGTCTCAATAGCCTCGTCTGGAGACTCAAGGTCAGGAGTGCACCTAAATTCACCTTCACATCCCTCTTCCATCTGGGCCTCACTCACCACACCTCGAACATCCTCATAGAGGGCCTCTCTATAAGGGAATGCCAAGGGGGGAGGATCCAGCAGGTCAAGATCAGCAAAGGGAAGGTGCCCCACTCAGCAAGCCCATACTGCAGCACATTCCTGGGCTAATACTCTGCGCTCCTTCCTAGCTTCCTGGGCACATGTAGAACAGCATCAAGGGCAGCGGCTTATGCTCACTTTACCCTTGGCCCAGTCAATTTCTAGATTGTGGTCACACAGCCAAGAAAATCCAAGTATCATATCCTGCTTTCCTAGGCTGGTAACTGCAAAGACAGCACACTCAGAGTGGATCTGATAACAAAGAACTAAATCCACTACAGAGTGAATGGATCCAGCTTCATTAAGTGTCCTGTCAATGTTGTAGACTGGGATAGAGCGAGAGAGGGGTCAGGTAGTGAGTTGATGTTGTTCCACATAGTTGGTGTCTAGAAAGAGCCCAGTAGCACTACTGTCCAAGAGAGCTACAACACTCTGAGTCTGCTGAGTGTCTGTTGTCTCAATCTCTACACTTAGCTGCAGAGAGTTGGGAGAGGGAGTGGAGGCAATAACATAGCGACAAGGGAGGCATCATTCCCAAGCTGGAACACAAGGGCATCGAGCAGAAGGAGAAGAAGAAGAGATCTGGGCTGAGGCCTTAATCAAGGGGGTATTTTGTACGTTGGAGGGGGTGCTTATAGTTTCAGTCAAAGAATCCTGAATAGGGAGCAGTATATTGGGAGATTCTATAGATAGACATGCAAACTGGTTAGCACCAGGCAGTGGAGGCGTACAACTCATCTGTTGCTCTACTGAAAACCCTCTCTAGCTGGACTAACAGACTCTTCCAATAGTTCTGCTACAGCCTCCCCTGAACCTGAGAACTCATCTAGGGGTTCTGGTACCAGCTGTATGTCAGGAGAAGGGTTTCCCTGGGCATCTCTAGCAGCCAAAAGCTGGAGAAGGAGCTCTTCCTGCTCTAAGGCTGAAAGATAGCACACCTCTAACCCCTGAGGGCAATATTGAGCAAAGTGGCCAGGCTTTTTACAGCAGCGGTAGAGAAGAGGAAGTGGGAAGCATTGACAAGAGGCATCAATATCCATTGGAACTCCAAGAGGAAGTGAACATGCTGTAAGCACCTGAGCAGGAGGTGGAGCACAAGAGAGAAAGGGAGGCTGAAGAGAAGAACAAACAGGGGGAGAGGCATGGAAGGTGGAATGAGAAGTAGTTCCATAGTGGAGCTTGCGTTGTAACTCCATGAGCTGCCACTGATCATGTGCTACCTGATACCAAGACTCAATACTTGTGTCATCTGGTCGTCCCTCAGCCATGCTGTTAATATGGTCCATGAGAGAGGGAAGAAGGCCATCTCAGAAGGTGAGACAGAGCTGAAGACCATCAGGATAGGAGGCCTGTTTAGCCAGAGCTCTGAAGGAATATACTCATTCAAGGTTTGCTTTTCCTGTTCATATCAATGAGGATCTCAAAGAGTAAGAGCTGCTACCTTAGCAGGATCCAAGGGAAAAAACTCTGCCCAAAACTCCTTCTCAAACTGACCCCAACTTCTAAAACTCTCTACTCCTCCAGAGCGTCAAAAAACTCATAATGCATATGTCAAAGCTTGCCCAGACTTCATATAAGAGAGAACTCAGGCAATCTTGAGAGCATCAGAGGGGAAGGCTTCACCACTGAGCTGAATATAGGTGATGCAAGACTGCAAGAAGCGCTCACCCATAGCTTGATTACCATTGAATGCATCTGGGAGTGCTGGGTGAGGAATATTGGTGTGAGCTAGAGAGGAAGCCACAAGGTGAGGAGCTGGGGGTGTGTCAGCCCTAACTGGAGGTGGCTGAAGAGGAGTAGAAGTGAGAGGGAGGTGCTCTAGGAGGGCTTGGAGGGAATGGGAGATAGTATCTGTAACTTGATGTAATCTAGCAAGTTCAGTAGTGTGAAGGATGAGGGAAGCTTGAGTAGTCTGCACCTGAGTCTTCAGAGCAAGCAAGCAACCCCAGGCATCATCCTGAGGGGCAGAGGCATCCAGGGGAGTGTCTGAGGGGGCTGGTTGGGTCATAGAAGCAATAGAGGAGCAAGGGGTAATCCAGTGGGGGAGAAATCTAAAGGGACAAGAGAGGGCTCAAGCAGGCTGAAGGGGGCTCCCAGACTGAAATGTAGAGACTTGTTCTGCTGTAAGGGCAACCTCTGGAGGCTATGGCTCAGTCACACAGCTGGCAGAGGGAAATCCAAAGTGTATTAGAATATATACTGACAATGCTATAATAACTACTCACCTGGCAGAGGGAAATCCAAAGAGAACAAGTCTGAGGATTCCCTATGCCAGGTTGGATGCTTCTGGGGCTTCTGAAGTGTGGGAAGCAACTGTACAGTACAACAAAACCTTAAAAACTCGAAAATTGACTAACCAAACAATAGTGCAAACAAGGCAGGAAAACTCCGGACTTTAGAAGTCAGAAAGGTAGACTCCGGCTTATGTAAGCAGCCTGGAAGCAGTGCTGGAGGGTCCACACTTGTCTGAATGATAGCTAAAGAACTAGAGCACCTCAAAGGTTGAAAATAGTGTTAATAGATAGTGTTGAGAGAATAGAAACAATACCATGAGAGAAGATAGAAGAAGTAAGAAATGAATGAAAGGAGAATGAAGGAATAAGAAGTGAAAGAAGAAGGAAAAGAAGGAAATGAGGAGTTTCCTGACAAGCCACTCTATTTATTGATAGAAAATATTCCAAGGTCAAGTTATGTGACTGTCATGTGTGACATTGTCACACTAATGTCACACACTATAACTGATGTGATTGATACTATAGTCACAGTCCTAGTTACATCATGGATTATCAAGTCACCAAGTCATGGGGCTGTATAAATTAGGTTACTTTTGATGAAAGCTCAATTAGAGCCCTCATTAAAAGTAATTCACACACTATGGCTAAACTCAATTTAGAAGTTTGTTCCTATGATTTGGCTAGTGAGGAATTTTAATAAAAGCAGCAGAAAGTGGATAAATTGAGGCAAAAAGGCATAGAAATCAAAAGAAAACCTAGAATGAGGAACCTTTAAAAGAGTAGTTCTCTGATAGATGTTGATACATCAGTCTCAAACTGTGAGACATGACAAAGCTATTAATCATCAAAAAGTCTAAATAAACATAGATTTCTGCTGAGAACTGTAGACAAATGACATAGCCAGAACCACCTTAAAATTTTCTCTCCAACCCAAGTTAAATCAGCTTTATCAGTGGCCTAGATGTTTAAAAATCAGCTTATCAGTATTTTGATCTAATGCACACCCAAATCAATCATGTGACTATAATCAGGTGACATGTGCACCTAAATTAGTCATGTGATTATGATAATGTAACTATGCTCAGGTTTTCAGAGATCAGGTGATTTATCTTATGTAAACATTGAGCATTTTTGATAGAGCTGTTGATTGGTGCACTAATGACAAATCAAGGCAATCACTGCAGATCTGATGGGATCTGATGACATCATCAGAGATATAATTGCATCAACTGATAAGATAATCTACTGCTAAATGTGGCTGTGGCTGTGCAAGGCCATCAATTTAGCATCACCTTTTGACAATAAAATGGGCATATCTCAGCAGGACTACAGATGAACTCCTACATATTAAGTATTGTTTTGATTACCTGATTAATCCACATACAATAGAAGTTGTCCAAAGGCATTCTGTAGCAAACTGATAGAGGGATCAGTGATTTGATGGGAAAAGCTAAATTTAGTTGTTGAAGAAAATTGAGCAGGTGTTGGTAAAATGCCTATATCTTGATGGGAAGGCTACTAAGCCCTATTGTATTTGGTATTACTGGAAAGTTTTGATCAATCTGCACCTGATGAAAAATGTCTGGAGTTGGAGGCATTTAAAGAAGAATTAAAGGAGATATTAATGATTGATGGAATTGGAGCACCAAAAACATTGGAGAACCCTCTCTTGGCCAGGAAAATTTATACCAAGTCCCTTGGGACCAGAAAATGGAGGTTCAATAACCAGAAAATGACTCAGAATAACCAGAAAATGTCATGCATTACAGGGAGAGGAAATAACATAAATAGAGGGGAATTCTGTGACATTCAGCAGGTTGCTGATTGCCTGTGCTCAGAATCCCCAGAGAGTGGATATCTTAGGCCCAAGGCAATAGTATACTTCAGGTTAATAGTTTGATATGCTTTTTGGACCTTCTTTTAGTGTGACTAAGGTTGCATTGACTGAAAACTCAATAAACTCTATTACCCACCCATATATTTTATAAAAGTACTTTGTGAAGTGTAATTTAGCCCCAAAACTTAGTGAAAGCTGGTTTAATTGTGATTGCCTCTATTCAGACTGATCCAAATAACCTAATTTCACATCAATGTTAAGTGACTTGCTTGATAATCCAAAAGATGCTCCTGGAGTGTCACAAGATACTGGGCAACTAGTGGCAACAGCTGTGCCAAAGATAGCAGCCTCCACCCAAATGTATCAGGTCTTGCTAACATGAATGCTCACTCTATTGAGCAGAAACCTACTAGTTGAATCTCACTGAAAAAGGACTTATATAGGAGCTAAAAAGGGTCATACCAGGAAACTAGCATGAAGAGAAAGATAAAAGGAAAAGGAAAAAGAAACCAAATTAAGTAAGTAAGGGAAATGGGAATGAGACAGAAGATTGGAGATGTAGCTACAGGTTGGAAAAGAAGAATAGTAATAATAAGAGGAAGTAAGATGAGTAGGGAAGTAACAAAGTCAAGACAGAGAGAAATGAAGCAGAAATGAGTAAGGAATTAGTGTAAAACAAGAAGAGTGAGAGAGAGACAGAAAATAAGGATGAGACAAAGTAAAGAAAAATGAAACTGGAGATGTTCAGAAGATCTGAGCTGAGTCAAGTTAAGAAAATGAGAGAGTGGAGAGAGAAACTTGAAGAACCTTGAAAAAGAAATGGAGAGAGTTGAAACAAGATGAGGCAGAGAAAAAAGAAGTTGCAAGGAGAGAATTTGAAGATAAAAAAAATAGATTCAGAAATGTGCAAAGTAACAGAGACAAAAAAAAATGAGAGGAATAGAAATGAGAACTGAAACTGGACAAAACTGCATGCAATATTAAGACTACCATACTGACTACTAGGTGCTTTCCCTAAGTAGCTATGAAGTGTCTTGGGTGTTGAGAGTGATTATATGCCAGATTGGGCAGCACAACAATTGTGCAAAAGTTGGGTCTTGTAAAATAATTATGTGAAGTGGCATTTACAAGGTGTCAGGAATGAGTTCTCATGGCAGTGTAGAAAAACTAGGATTGTCCTGAAGAGCAGGAGTTGTGGCCTATTTGGAGAAGCTTGGTAATCTCAGTGAACAGATCAGTGATGTCAGAACTTGGAGAATGAAAAACTGAGGAGTCAGTATGGTCCCACTCTGGAGAGTGTAGGTAGGTCATGACAAAATGGGTGACAAGGCAGCCAAGTACTCACACTCAGATAGATTTGGAATGCTCAGAGGAATATCTGTGGCATTGATGAGGAATATTATTCAGCTAAGATGGTTCACAAAGCAGTGACAAGTAGCAATGGTGCCACCAAAGCCCTGGGTGAGTGTGATTTTCCTAGCTTGTCACACAGCTGGCAGATGGTGATCCAAAGTATATTAGAGTATATACTAATAATATCATAATAACTACTCACCTGGCAGAGGGAGATCTAAAGAGAACAAGTTTACGGATTTTCTGTGCCAGGACTGATGCTTCTGGGGCCTCTGAAGCATGGAAAACAACTGTACAAACAAGGCAGAAAAACTCTGAACTTTGAAAGTCAAAAAGGCAAACTTTGGCTTATGTAAGTGGCTTGTATGCAGTGTTGAAGGGACCACATTTGTCTTAATAATAGCTAAAGAATCAGAGCACCTCAAAGGCTGAAAGTAATACTAGTAGATAGTGTTGAAAGAATAAAAGCAGTAAATAAAAGAATGACAGAGAAAATAAGGAAATGAATGAAAAAAGAATGAAGAAAGGAAGAGTGAAAGAGGGAAGAGATGAGGAGTCTCCTGACACCCCCCATGCCTTATGTAAGACCTCCCTGCCCATTAAGTCTTAGAAGTAAACATGTCCTCCACCAAAAATTACATTGAATCTGGCTTGATTGAATTTGTTGATCAAGATTAAATTGGAGGTAAGTCCTGGTGTGACCACTCTGATGGCAGTTTGGATTTATGCATACAAGTCTCTGTTTCAACTGTGCTTGCATAGCTGTGGCTGAGATACCAGCCTTTTGCTTCTGAAGTACAATCCTGTTCCAGTGTGTGGTGAGTGCTGCAATCACATCTTTTGACTGAGTCATTGAGTATAGTCCTGTAATCACCACATTCCAGGATTCTAGGAGGGAGGCTATCAAGATTGTGCAGAAAGTACTGTCATCTATCTTAACTCCCTTCTCTGTTGCAGCCTCCCATTTTAATCTGAGATTTTCCACATGTTTTAGGAAGTCCATGCCTTCTGAGAACTCAGTGGCACATAGGCATTTTTTAGCATTCATAGCAGCAATCTTAGAAAATACCCCATAGTTGTCTTTTAGAGCTTTCCAGGCATCTGCTGCTGACCCATTCATCTTAATTCTCAGGCCCGCCAGATTTTTTGTGTTATAGATGATGAGTCCTAGAATCCAGGAATCCCTCTCTTTCCATTCCTCAAGTGATGGATTCTTCAATGACTACTCAGTTGATTTTGCTTCAGCATCTTTTGTGTCTGGTGTGACTAATGGTTTTGTTATCATGCCCTCTAAGTATGCACAAGCGCCTCGCACTCTCGCAGCTATCAGGGCTCAGTTTTTGAATGTGGCATAATTTGTGCTGTCGAAATGTGCATCTTCTAGGAAGTTTGGTGGGTTAGATGAGTTTGTCGCCATGTATGCTATTTATGTGTATTTTTGTGGTGTGCGGGGGACATGTGGTAATTGTGTTGAGTCATTGTATCAGAGCAGTGGCTCGACGAAAAAAATATCACGAAGTGAGAGTGCAAAACAGGGCCTATAACATGTAGACAATTACAGATGTCTTATTCTACAGGTATGGTGTAAGTAAGAGTGATGGAGTTAGGATTGGTAAATGGCTCACCCTCAGTCACACAAATATAAGCGTAGTACAACTGAGGGTGGCTGGCTTCCTGTGTGTATCTAAAATAAGTAGAGAAATATTTCAAGGTTATCCAAATACCGATCGCGCTGACCGCCTGGGCCAACGCAGGTAAGAATAATCGAGAAGTATCTATTAAAGGATATTCACTTCATGATCCAGAGCATGACGTACGGTTATATAAATCTTTTGCCTCTCAACAATAACCCATAGGTTTGAGCTTCCACCAATATCTATGGATTATGACAGAGCCAATTGTATTTTTATATTCGCCCGGGACTGTTGGCAGTATCAATATACTCTCATACGTGTTGTTTTCTCCAACAGATGCAAATCTCAAGCGTGAAGTCAAGTAACCTGGTCCCAATCCAGTCAATTTCCTTGCTCCAAAGCTTAAGAATAGTTGATTCAGTTACCCCCGTTAGGCCAATACACAAATCTTACAATCTTTCTATACATATGTTGTTTAATTCCAAGCCGACTGAGCGTAAATGCCGAGAACTTCACTCGCAAGTACGGGAGTGTAAAGGACAGCATCTGCCGTGGTATAAACCTTATCGTTTTGAAGAATATTGAG
Organism: Termitomyces heimii; assembly: GCA_003313675.1. Taxonomy (NCBI): domain Eukaryota; kingdom Fungi; phylum Basidiomycota; class Agaricomycetes; order Agaricales; family Lyophyllaceae; genus Termitomyces; species Termitomyces heimii. The sequence continues at coordinate 11,112 of QLON01001017.1, forward strand.
AATTCGGATCAACTGTGACTCAATGAAGTCAACAAAGACCAGATCGATCTGGGTATCGTCCGAAACGGAGGGAGAGTTGGAAGCAATGAAGTTTGGCGCATCAAAGAAGGGTAAAGGAGCATGAAGGGTATCGTCACCAACACCAGGACAAGACTGACAACTCAGATGAGATGGACATCGGAAAAAGGACTAGACTTACATCAGTCGTGACATAACCAAGAGTGAGATTTTGCGCTGCGCGTTCCTCAACGCCGTAGCGCCTCGCCATATCGTGTAGCCATTGCTTGTACCTCCTATCAACATATCCCAATCCATACTCAAGTACTTCTCTTTCTTCATTCAAGCTCCTCCTCGTCCCGAGACCGGGATTATTCATGGAAACCAAGACTGCTTTCGCTACGGAAAGTTTGATGCCAGGAATGTACAGAAATTTGTCAGTGAAAGGAGAGGCAGTCAACTGATCATTCTTGGAAAATGGACCAGCGTAAATATCGAATCGCAGGGAGCCTGAATTGGTGATAATGAAGTTAGGAATTAAAGCACGGCTATTGTTTACAGCAAGAGCGACAGGGAGAGCCTTTGGAAAGCGAGAAGAATTGTCAACATGAAACCAAAGATTGACCATAACAAGCTTATTACTCACGTCTGCGGCGAAGAGACTCAACACTGAGCCCTCAGATGGGTAAGGATCCCTGTTACACGCATAAGCTGAGCACAAAGACACTGTATGTCACATACCTGCTGATAGTAAAATCGTGTGGAGCAGTTCCGAACAGGAAGTCAAGATTGAAAGCAGATGCTAATGCCTGGAGGCCTGCAGTAATCGACTCTCCGGACTTAGTATTGAATTCACTTTTCTGCTTTCTTGTGTGATACTTGTCAAGGACTTAGAATTGCAGACGGTAAGATCCGTAAATAGCTAATGACTTACCTCGTAAGTCACACGGTTAGGATCCAAGTATCTGCGAGAAAATTTAATATCTTTGGGTTTTGACTTAGAATTCCTTGTATGACTGTGATCATCCAGCTTCGCAGCTACAAAGGAACAGTGAATAGGTAGATGAAACCAGAAGGGCTTCTTACATACACATCCAACCTACAAAAAACCAAAATGTTACTTCTTGTTCGGACCATCAATATAAGAGTATCATACCAACGGTCTCCATGTAGCGTCCACTTTCAAGTGACATCGAACGACCATCCAATTGCACTGAAACATTGTCACCAGTTGTACTGGTCGGAAAAGTAGTCAACGTACCACAGTCACGAATATGGGTGTGGCCTATTTAACATTAGCAAGTTTCGGTCTTCATGCGCAATTATACATACCACCGAGGATGAGGATAGGCGTGTAAGGGTGAACAGCACGAACAGCGTTGAAAACAAGGGGCCCTGAGTTTTTCTTGCCGTTTATATGGATGCAATAAGCCTAACAAGAGACGTACAGTTATCCCTTTGAATGGGCATGTGACTTGAAAACAATCAGCATCCTGGAGAAAATGCCCAAAACAAGACTCACCCAGCGAGGAGGAACAAGTCTGGTTCTTCCTTGATAGCTTCGGCGAACTGGACCAGAACTTAGCATCCAAAGGAAAACATCACGAACTCCCGGACATCCGTACCCATTGTTCTTTGACCATGTCTTCTACTTTCTGTACAGTGGTATTGGCAGCGAAATCAGTGAAATCATAAAGGATGCCCAAAGACGTAATCTGGCGACCTCTGGAGAGGAGTCGTCAGGAGGGCGTTGCCGAAGCATAGAAATCACACATACTTGCGCGTCTTGAACTTGGCATAGCGCTCTGCGGTATACGTCAATGCTTCATGATGAATCGACCAAAGGAAAATATATCTACCACCGACGGGGACATTGACGAGGTTGCCGTGCTCATCGGGAACGGTGATGTTCACGTTGGAGGAAAGGTAGCGTCCTTTGAACTTCGGAGCAAAGTTTAAATGCCTGAAGGGTGCTATAGATAAGACGATTGTGAAGTTAGTATAAAAACTTACATATCCAACGTGTTCTCATAGATATACAGTTCGTGGCTGAAATAGATGCGTGTGAGTAAGTCATTCGCCAGGAGATTTTGAATGGTACATACTTGCCTATCGCAAGCAGGTCGTATGGTAACTGGGAGAAGAATTTATTCGCCTAATAGCGGAGAAAGGATCAGCTGCCTTGATTGCACCTGACTTTTAACGCACAGCGTGGGCATCGACGCCACCAGGAGGGAACCCATCAGTCAAGCCGGTACCTAGGTAACAAACATATCGTAAGTGAATAGCAAATATGGTACGTCTTTTCCCTTACTCACCGTCGTGAAGATCACCAGAGTCGACCAGCAACAAGTCGACGTCCTTTTGCTGATTTTGTCGTCCGTTTCAATGAATTTTAAAGGGGCGACGTCAACTGAATTGGCTCACGATAGCAAGCTCCTTCATGTGAGTAACGAAGGATGCAAACTCTCCGAAATCGCCACTTTTTGTTGACGCGTCGAACTCAAAATCAGAGCTCATTGCCGATTTCGCTCCTATTCACTCACCTGTAGTTTGGCTCAGGAGAGGACGACTTCTGGTGGCCGAGCAACCATCCGTGTGAATCCGTGGTGTGTATGATGTTTATATCACCCCATTCCAAAGGACGCGAGGGAGGAGTAATTGTGGAGGGAGCATTCGAGCGACGGGTAGAGTGATGCTCGTGTCCGTCAGTACAAGCGTACGTTGCCGTGATGATGAAAAGAGCTCCAATTACGGTCGCAGGCTTCATAATTGGGCAGTCAGAAGCAGTGTGACAAGCTCTGCGAGCGTTTTTCATATGCAGAGCGGCCTTTATCGGCTTCATGGAGCCATGACCGAAAGCTAAATTTGGTACGGCATTGATGGTGGACCATGGCAAACCTCAAGCAGAGTTAGCAATAGGGAGTTTTCGGCAGATTGATCAAGGTGTTGGAAGCAGTGATACCCTTGGAGCACAAGGGAATCTACACATTAGAGCATCGTCGAGTCCTGAAATGCCAGTTTGAAAAGAGACAGAAAGAGCTTACCACGTGCGTATGGCCACGTTTGACGAAAGGCCGTGAGCTATGTCGAGGAAAGGAAGCATGTGTTCATGCGAAAGAAGTGTCCATAATGGATGGTTCTGCGGAAAAACAACCGGGCTCAAGTCTCCCCCATTAAGTACCGAATCAACCATCAGACTGTCAATGTCAAGACAGAGGTGAGAGCATGTGCGACTGGGGACTTTGATTAATGTGACTTTATTTCAAAGTTTCCCGAATGTAGTTAAAGGTGGATTCTAGACGCGCTGTGCAAAATACCGAGCAAGATGTGGCGTCATTTTCTCTGAATATCATGATTGTTGATCAGCGGGTCACCGGGCGCCATTAACATGATATGTGAGAAGAAAAGAACAGACTCTCAGGATGACAGTTGCGAGCTTATCAGCGACATTTCGATGGCCGACGGCTCAACGCGTAACTGTGGCATAATGATTGCTCAACATGTGGGCAGACATCGATAGTGGATTTTGAGAGCCTCTGAGCTGATACCTTGGACAAACTAAGGTGGAATTGCGAGAGTGCATCATCGCTGCAACATTGCGGCGTCAAAGTACAGGACAGAAATGCAGAAATGCTATGGCAGCAGAAGGGTACAGGAAGAAGTGAATCATTGTCTGCAGGTTGCTTACACGGGATTTTGAAGACCGTGGATCGGATCAAATCATTCGCACTCCACACAATGCCGACGAATATCCTCTTCCACTGGTGCTCAAGCTTGAAAAAACTATTGAGAGTAATTGTATACTGGTACACTACTTTAACAGGTGTATCAAAAGGAAACAAGAAAGCAAGTACATGATACAGTCTATGTCCAAACCAAAGTACAATATTTGAGATAGTTCTCTTCAGTATACAAGTTTAATAGCAAAAAAAGCAACAAGAGCAAGAAGAAACGACGATGAAAGAATCAATGCGTGATATAGGAAAAATTAAGACAGATTAAAACGGCAAGAAACAAAGATGAAAAGATGAAAATAAAACAGATCAGATGTTACATCCGTGGATACATCCGTGGGTTTGAGGAATAAAGATCAGATTGATTGCCCGAGGGTAGGTGTCGAGGTTGCCGAGTATGCGCGAAAATGGAGATTGTCGCGAATGAAAAAATGTAACGGCCAGGGCATGCGTGTGGCCGAGTCTAGAACCAAAAAAAAGAGAGGAAAAACGAAGTCAGAGAAGAAGAGTCACACAGACCCTGCTCCCTGTTGTCGTTTCCTCCCCCTCTCCAAACACTCGCGACGTCTCGACACCCCATCATGCAAGTCAATCGGTGATGTCCAATGAATCACCTTTACGAAACACAAGGAATGGAAGAAGCGGAAAAACACATGCACATCAGCCTTGGCAAAGCAAAAGACCAGAAACTAAAACACATACATAGGGATGCAAAACGCTCTCCTCTGCCCACCGTTCCCTCCTCTCTCTCCCCCTCGCACGTGCCCTTTGTCTCTGCACCACACGTTCCAACATCGCCTCATGGTCTCCTCTCAACCCTTTCTCTCCTCTCGCAACCTCTCCTAAATCTTCCTCTCGTATCACATGCGCACGCTCATGGATAGCACCAACGAGCCGTCCGCTTCTATCAAGGAAAAAAGGCTCACCCAAATGGTGCCGCCGTCTTTTTACGCTCGATACACGGTGTGCTTCTCGTTGACGGTGGGCTAGGGGACCCGGTGGTGTCGGCGATTGTATTTGTAATTGTGCAGGTCGCTGCTGCTCTACCTGCTCTAGTTGTTCCGCCACATCTTGCTCCACGTCGTCATCCCGCATCGGTTCCGTTTCTGAAGGGGCCGTAGTCCTCCCACTCGTGTTCGGAGCCTCGACTTTAGTGAGACTCAGACTCCTACGCCGTAGCTCTCTACTTTCCTCCCCCCTATTCATCTGGGCTTGGCGTCCCCAACCCATACTCGCGCGAGTAAGTGTGGATCTTCCCTCCGGCTGTCCACCGGGTGCGGGACGTTCCCACACCGTATCATCTGATGACGCGGCTGCCAGCACATTCTCCTCCCCTTCTCCCTGCCCTTGTTCCTCAAATAGTTCAGGGAATGAGGCTTCGTCTTGATCATACCCATTGTCTCTGCTCGTCTCCGCGGATTGTAAAGTCGTAGGTGACACCAAGCTTGCTTCAAGCTCTTCCTCTTCCCCTTCCTCCATCTCGGAGTACACATAGAATTCCTCTGTTGCATCCTCATACTCGTCTGGCTGCAGTGGCTCAGACACGTATGATTTTTGCTCGGCTTCGTGGTTGTGATCTTCGTACAACGGAAGATGGTTTGACTTGAGATGTGTGACGCCTACTGAGTAGGAGTTGGAAAATGAGTTGGAGGAAGCTCTTGTTTTGTAACCTGCTTCACGGGTTATCGAGCGGGGAAAGAAGATCTAAATCGACGAGGTAGGCTGAGACGGAAGGGAACGAGGCTCGAGTAAAGACAGGAACGCACGAGGAGAGTGATTGCGCTGGACACTGTGCATCCGACTGCGCCCATCATAAGAAGAAAATCTAGATATACGAGTAAAAGTCATTTGAATGTAATTCAGAATGAGAAAGGTTATTACCAGATGCAAAACTGCACGCGAGGACGATCAATATAGGAATGACATATAAGGAGAGTGGACTCACGGATCATTAATGATAGGATGATGACCCTTATGCAAGGCGTCAATAGCAATGACCAAAAGCGGGAGCGTGAACAAGAATCGGAAAACCACACGGATGCGCTACAGCCAAAAGACGTTAATATGGATGTTTCAAACACAGCATATGCGGGATAAGCACAATTGACGCACATTTAGTTGATAAAAAGTCGCAAGCCTGACCACGACATCCGGCTCCGCACCTTCCGCTTTGACATATGTAATGAACCATGGGAATCGGGCGAGAACATAAAGGAAACAAAGCGTGGTCGTCGTGCCCACCGCAGAGCCCACGAGGAAAATATATGCAAGGCACTGTTTTCTAGCGGCATCAAAATTTGTTCCGTCACCATGTAGATGATGGGGACTCACAGTATCAATGTTAAATCTTGTAGCGAGGACAGTGATTGGCATGCCGGCAACGGTAAAAATGCTGCCACAAATCCAGAGGCGGAACTCCCAACTCTTGAACCACTCTTGCTTGCCTGGGCCCTGTGTAAGGAGGAATACCCAGAACGTGAGCTCTTCAAGATGGGTGACACTTGAAGAACAGGGTAAGCGTTTGTTAGCATGGAAAGGGTAAAGTAAAGATGCACTGTTCTAAAGACCAGGCGACACTAAGAATAAAGTCAAGAGGGAGAACCCAACGTCGACTTGGGTAACTCCACGATGAGAACGGACGAGGTGTTACTGCAGGAAATGAGCAGTTGGAGACATGGTCACATTATATATAGAACATACTAGTTCCATCGGAGTCAATTATAAAGCCTAGGAGCGTCAGGTCGGGGCATACGACATCAACAAGCAGCATACCTTCTCGGAACTTGAGAACAGTGATGGCGACACTGAAAACAACAAGAAGAGGGAGAGTAGCCAGGTATGAATAGCTAGCTGCTCTTAAGCATAATGGTTAGAGGAGAAATAGAAGGCGTACGTCATGACGCGCTTGAATGCACCGGGCTGGCGGCCAGCGTTCCAGCGAAGACAAGCGAAGCGGTCATAGCACCATAAATGGAGCAACAGAAAGACAAGGTACTTGTAGGAGTCAGCGCAGGTTTTGCAATAGACCCAAGACTCACTATGCTTGATAGAATAGCCCAGAGAAGGTATGCGGTTGGAGAACCATTGGACATGGGGTATAGGGAGCGGGGTAACTAGTGTTCATTGTAATGACACCGAGATCACAAATTCGTGATCAAATCAAAGAACGGTCCCACAGCCAACGTGTCCGGTGACAGCCATGCCCAACGACATGAACCTCTCTCTCTACTCCCTCGACGCCTTCATCATCCTCGACACGGAGGGAAACCGCGTCCTCGCAAAGTACTACCACCCGAAGGCACATCCCAACGGCCAGCCCACCGCCCTTCGCACCCTCAAGGACCAGCGCGCGTTCGAGAAGGGCCTATGGCAAAAGACGAAACAACCTGCGAAAGACATCATTCTGTATGATGGGAAACTTGCCGTATACCGTCACTCGCTCGACATCATCATGTACTTCATTGCTGGTCCGGCAGAAAACGAACTGCTTCTCTCTGTCGCTCTCAATTGCTTCCACGATGCGATGACCATGCTACTTCGGAATCCGCTCGAGAAGCGAGGAATTATGGAGAATCTGGACCTTATACTACTGTGTCATGACGAGACTATTGAAGACGGGTATGTTGTGCCAAGCCAACAGTAGTTGTACACGCTAATGGCTCGATCTATAGCATCATCTTTGACACGGATTCTGCTTCTATCGCATCGCGTGTTACTCGTGCACGCCCGGACACTACAGAGATCGTCATCAACGAGCAGTCTATTCTCAGCGCTTACCAAACCGTGAAGCAGAAAATGCAGCGTATAGGTCAGCTATAGTGAAGTCAGTCGAGGGATATTGAAGTATATGGGCATTGGTCCGTTTGTCATGCATGGTGTCGTTGCTGTTGCACAATTCCGTCCTCATTTCACTAGGTTTACTACAACATTCATTCAGCATTGTTCGTGTTTAGATATAATTATTTGACTCCGTCTTTCAGGTGTCCTATTTTCTCGCAGGATTGCAGACCGTTATATTCTTTGACACGACCTACAAGAAGCCACCAACTTGATTCCTATGATGGTCTTGACTAACAGTACCATGATTCACATGGAAACCAAAAACAATTTCATAATGACGTAGGAAGCTCGCCAACTACTCAAAAACAAATCGGTATGTTATCAAAGTTTTATCAAACAGATGCAACTCGCGATTTTGGCTCGTACTGCCTTGTCAAATTCTCGACGACATTTCTTGATTAGTCCCGTAACAGATGCCGCGTTTTCCAATTGATTCTTGGTCGAAGTTGTCCTGTTCACTGCTGATAGGTGTCATCGTTGTTGACGGGTCCTTCAAAAAGCCTAATCAACCCTTCACAATTGTCGGTCGGTTCATTGCTTTTTCTCTCTACCTGTGTGAAACCTTGATCTCTAAGTAAAGGCAAATGGCGTTGGGGTTACAATGGTGGATGGGCGGCCGAAGTACATGGAAAAGTGGGGAATAACAACCGAGGACGAAATATTCAAGATGAGATGCATGTGACACATTTTCATACAGCCAAGGTTTTGGAAGCCACCTTCAGTATGAAACCAGGCTTAGATTTGGGCGTAGCGGAACTGTCATCAAACAGACCTCTTCCATGAACTTTTGCCGGGTTGAGCTTCTCTAAGTGAGTGCAAACAAAAACCAGGACATAGAGGAGGCTTTCGAGGTCATTATTAGACGCGATGTGTTGACCCATAGAGCAGTAGAGGTGCAACCATGAATGGTACTTGTCCCCTGTAAGTCATTTTTGCAATGGACGATGTCAGAGATCAATTTTAGTATTTCACTACTCGGATACCATTTTCTTCTGGATGGCCTGGATCCTCCCATTGATCCAGGCGCCATCGGTGTAACGAGAAAGTTATGTTCAGATTTGAGTCCTCCTAACTCACTTAGTTGAGAAGAGTTGTCATGATCGTAATCAATGAACCCAGACCGACATTTCATTTCCAGTCGTCTTGCAGCAGTGCTACTATCCTCTACTTGTGCATGAGTAAGCAGATCTTCCTGTAGCATGATGTTGAGAATTGAGATATTACAATGGATTCGGAAACGGAATGACCTAACGTCGACAGATCAGCCAGTGCAGAAGTCATTTTTCCAATAAAAGATGCACATCTGGTGATATCAAGGAAGGCACCGAGTAGCTCAATGAGGCGCTTGACTTGTGTCAGTTTCACTCCCATCGGTGTTATGATAATCCGACGACGTCCTTGTATCTCTTGATTGAAGTGATGCATGCATTAACAAATGCTGTGTTCATCTTGACTCTCCGTCTAGCGAGGAAAATAATAAGGAATGTTAGATATGAGTATACATTGTGCACGGTTCGATAAACCCTTCAAGTAACGCCCGGTATATAGGCTCTTTGACGGGGTATACAATAGATACTAACTTGCCGATATGGGGCAATAATATCATCACGGTCCAGACCCAGACCGGAATAAATGAACGACCGTTCATACCCGGTTCTTGTGAATTTTTGATGTCAGCTTTTGGGATCCGATATATGATTGCAGACCGCTGCTAAGTATACGCACAATAGATGACATTTGTTTGCAAGAGGGAAGAATTGGTATTTACTTGCCAAGCTTTCACGTGATCTAACAGCTTGTCCTGAACTCAATACTTTGTGAAGTACTTGCCGTCGTTGCGTACTGACCGCTGAGCGTTGAACGTCGTTGAACGTTGGGCAGCGGCTCTTTGTGTCTCAAAGTTCAAAACAGATTCTAGCTATTCTTCAAATAGATCCCCTCATGATTACAATACTTCAAAAATGTAACGTTCATTTCGCTACCGTCAGCCTCAAGAGTTCAAAATACCACTCGCCCCTTTTACCATCGATCAGTCGAAATTCGTCTGTGTTCATCTGTTTTCATCCAGTTAACACTACCTCCCTACTCTACCATGCCTCCCGACGATTATCTCGACTATCTACTCCTGACGTCTTTTCTCCTGTGGCTGCTGTCATCCTTCTGCTCCCCCACCCTAGATTATCTTCTCTCTATTTCCCTGGCAATGGCAAAATCTTCCGGTCTATCGGCTTTGGACGTCCTGTATAGCTTCAGTGGCTTTTTGGTCACCCAGTATCTAGTCAAACGTTTCCGACCAGGTAATCGAGGTTTGTGCCAATGAACTCTAGTTTTCACTTCAGAGAGGCTAGGCCTGTGGCTGACATTTCAGTTCTGGCAGACGCGACTACATCTTTATCGTGGTTTACACAGCGCACGTCCTTATCATTCAATATACTTGACAATGCAGCTCAGTTCTCCCTCAACCTGCGAGACTTAACATCTCGATTGACTGTCTATTGTCGAGGTATTGATTTGCTCGTTCTATATCTTATTCATCTGAAACAACTTTTGAATCCAAGACTCGATAGTACTATTTCCTCCAGAGAAGCCCGCCGCCTCATCAACAAGAGAGCTTGCGTGTGCTATACTACATGCCATTATCATTCGGGGAAGTCTTCCTTCTATGCTTGGTAACCTAATAGCAACCGATACACTACAACGGTGGATGTGTGACCTCGCGGGTTTTGTCGCCTTGGTCATCGTTCTTGCACCTTCGCTCGTTCTTCCTGGTGTCTCCCGTGAGTCAAATGTCGTCAACTCCATACAATTGCAGGAGGCTGCCGAGGTCTCTTCGCAGGGGGAAAGAACTCTCATCCAGACTCCGTCTCCCAATTTCAAGAAAAAGTTGATCATCCTTGTCGACAGGCTATCTACTCCTCCACGCGATCGAACTCCTCGCCGGCCAATCTTACCATCTCTCGGGCCACTTCATCCTAACTCGCCGAACACTGCTGGAGACCCCATCAGGCCCGTGATCCCGCTAACATCACACGACGCGGGATTATCTGGTGCCAATAATACTTTGGATCACCCTATCGATGACTCTTTACCTCATCTTGAGGTATTCAGGCCGCTTGCTGATTGCTCAGAGCTTACTAGCATGAACCTCCCTACATCCATAGATCGTATCGGGAGCATGTCCTCTAGTCTTGCGGAGCGACTTGATCATACTTCGCCCGAGGTGGTCGTTGAGCACGCTAGTGAAGAACTTGCTCTGGAAAATGACACATTCTCTCTCAATGATCTGCTTTCTGGCGAGCCTGAAGAAAACCTCATGGAAAACGATATGGCAAAGATTTTGAGTGAAATATCTGGAGATAGCGAATTCGACTTACTTTCTGTCATGTCGGAGGAACTTATTGCTACTGCAAGCGTCCTGGAACAAGCCTCAGCAGTGCTTGAAGAATCTGAGAAATTTCTAGCTCAATTCAGCACTTCCGATTCCCCGTTAGCGCCATCCGAAAGCGAAGAAGTGTCTGTTCCCATGATTGTTACGGAAGAGCTCAGTGTCCAGGCTAAGTCTGTTTCAATGACGCAGCAGCCCGAATGCGTCCCTTTAATCACGGTTAGCGCTGTTGATGACTCGTATGGAGCGAACGATACATTCTCTCTCACGGACGTGCTCTCCTCTTTTGCAAGTAAACAAGATGATCTTCTAAACTTTCAAGAGATGCGGGATGACCTGGCAAATATCTCTTTGCCTCAAGCACACGATTCTGTTGCTTTGCCCGCCGAGAAGGTTACGGACGTGGAAGCTTGCGACGTTGTACCCACGGAGAAATGTAGTGCAACTGTAGTGGGCCTGAGTTCGGATATTATTGTCAACAATTCTGTTTCGAGCTCGAAGAATCGTGGACACAAGAGACAGCGTAGCTCAGATGATATCATACATACTGCTTGTGGTCCGTTTCCTCTGGCGAAAATGCCCTACGAGCTGTTCTCTCCTGCGTCGATGCGTGCTTCTGAGGTGGCTAGTTCTCTTCTTTCTAACGAGGGGCGTATCAGATGCGCCGACTGGCGAGTTGGCGTAGATGAAGGACAACAGCTACTTAGTGTCGAACAATTTGCTGAGGAAGTCGACAAGGATTTGGCTGAATTTGACAAGATGCAAGCCACACTTCGATCTTTGATGCGCGAGCACGGACTGCAGACTTCGGCCACACCGCCAAGAGTTCCCAGCGTCCTAATCACACAAGCCTCCCCAGAGAAAGCTACTTGTGACCGATTCCAAATACAAATGCCCTATCAATTCCCGGCGTTCTTGGAGAAAGCAGTTCCTCTTACGATCAGTCTCAACACAAGTTCATCCTCTCTCGTGCCTTCCGAGTCTGTAGACTCTATGTACGATCCCGACTTCCCTGGGCTCAACGGCAAGCAAGCTGACAAATACCCGAAACTGAACTCGGACTGGCCTTCAGATTTCCCGACTGAGGCGGACACTTCGGACGAATGGAAACTTACGCAAGAAATGATCGATTTCTGGGCAGCTCGTAAGGCCAAAATTGAGGCAGAAAATCCGCCGTCCCCTGTGAACATTGATGACCTCTCCTTGGAAGTTGACTATGGTGGAGAAAACGATCGAACCTTTGCTGACTTCGAGGATAGCATGGAGTACAATTACGAAGAAGAGCAATGCCTTCCTGGTAACTCCAGGCTAAAATGCTTAGGGTGGCGTTATGAGGTTATCCCTAATTTACCGAAACCACCCCAAGAACCTCGAGAACATCTCGTGGAGACTGTCGGCAACGCTATTCTCAATCAGATGTGTTCTATCTACTCGATGTACGGTAAACAAGATCCGGATCCTACTGAGGAAGCACCTCGCCCCCCTTCGCCCCCACCACCTTCGCCACCCAGAACTGATGACCCGCTTTCTGAACCCGTTGTCGAGCCTACCCTAGAGCCTGCCCCAGAGCCTTCGTCAGCCCCTTCGTCAATCGCCTTGAAGACCTCAGCGCCACTGAGAAGGCAATCCACAAGAAAAGTCGCTCCTAGCACTCGAGTCCTACGTCCCCGCCCATCTGCATCTGCCAAGACCACCGCTCCCGAGCGACAAACCTCGAGAGTTCCAGATCCCGATGTCCTATCAAAGCTTCGTCCACGCGCCTCCATCACCGCCTCTCGCGCTACGGTCGAGAAGAAAGTTGTCCCAAGGCAATCACTTCCGCTCACGGCGCCAAAAGCTGCACCAAGGCAGTCCCTTGCTCAGTCAAGTGTTCCTCCCGCGAAAATCAGACAATCTATTGGGATACCCAAGGTAGCTCCAAGGCCGTCTTTACCACAGTCGAATGTTGCGACGAAGGTTTCTGTCACACCTCCCAGGACAACTCAACAATCTCTCGCGGTACCCAAGTTAGCTCCCAGGCAGTCTCTCCCTCTCAGACAATCTCTCGTGGTACCCAAATTAGCTCCAAGGCTGTCCCTTCAGTCGAGTGTTGCTCCGAAGGCGTCTGTCCCCTCTGCAAAATCTCTCGTGGTACTAAAGGCAGCTCCCAGACAGTCTCTCCCTCAGTCAAATGTCGCGCCAAACGTCTCTGTCATACCTCCCAGGATAGCTGGGCAATCTCTCGTCGCAGTACCCAAGGCAGCTCCAAGACCAGCACCGAAACATATCATTGCAGCCCAAGGAGCTTCCATTACTACAACCACTCACAAGTCTACCTTCAAAGCCCAACCCAAGTCCACAACATCTCTTTCCGCCTCACAAACCCAGACCCAACCTAAGTCCCTCACTGCGGTCAAACGTGTCCCCCTCGCCCCGATACGGACGAATGTCCTCCGTCCCTCTCTTCCTTCTACAACTACAACTACGATTACGAATACTGCTCTAACACAGAAATCAATCCCCGGGCTTCCTCCTAAACGCACATCTCTCGCTCCACCTCCCGCCCAGACTGTGCCTGGTGATGCACCAAAACGTTCAGCCCCTCTTCCTTCTCTTACCCGCCTTCCTGCACGTCGCACGTCCATAGTTTCGCGTCGTTGACCCTATTTTTCATCTTTTTCTATCTATTTGCATTTCTTTTGGTTACTTCTGTCTCTCATACCTTCGTGAAGCTATATATACCTATCACTCATCTGCATCTACATGATATTCAATTGGTATATATCTACTTTTTCTTACTATTTGCACCCGCAGTCTAGTAGGCACGAAAAACCCTTTTTCCCAAGCCATTTTCTTCTATAACCTCATGAGACGAGTTACTCAGTCGCACCGTAGTACATTTATCTCCCGTGAGTTGTGATTGAAAGATTGTATGTTGAGACATTACAATGAATGATAAATCAATAACTACCTGTAGATACCTTTAGTGAAAACCTCTTACGGTTTCTTCTCCAATTCTTTCCCCTGTTCCTCTTTCTCTTCGTCCTTCTTCTCTTTCTTGCCCTGTATTTGCGTGAAAGCCTCCCACAATGACCCGGGCATCTCCCCTTGTGCCGCCGCCTGATCCTGTGCCAACAGCCGCTCCAACTGCTCCTTATTATCAGCAATATACTTCTGTTCCTCCTGATACTGCAACTGCGCCTCGTGTCGCTTCTGCTCCAGGTACGTCGGCGGAATCCCGGCGTGGGTCCTCGACGCCGGATGTGATGTTTGGGACGAGAAGCCAAAGAGGGAAGTGAAGGAAGATGATTGGATACCTTTCTTCTTTTTCCATTCTTCGATGTGTTTGGCCTTTTGTTCCGCCTCGCGTTTTGCGTACTCGACGGGAATGTTTTTGCCTTGGTAAGCTTGAAGAATGGGACGAACGTCTGGTGGTCGGTAGATCGCGATGGCTATGCGAAGAGTGTCCGTCTTAGCTTTTGAATATGGATGCAGAGGGAGACGTACATTCAAGGAAGGGAATCATGGCAACGAGACCGTTATCCCTGGGGTCACCTTTCCACTTCGGGATGATGACGGCGTTTTCAGGGTGCGTAGAGACGTGTTCGGGGACGGTGTCGAGTGAAACGACTTTAGAGAGGTCACGATTCAAATAGGAGAGATCTTTGACAATCTTTCCGTTGATGGAGCGCGTGGCCTCGCGGAAGAGGCGATGAGTGATGAAGAAATTATATCGGTCGAGTTTTTCTAATATAGGAATAGCGGTCTGGAAAATATTTAATCAGTCGCAGGGTAAAAAGTAGGAAACGAAGAACAACATACATAATAATTTTGTGTCGTAAAAACCACAACTTCGTAAAACTGCGAAATGTAGGCCAAGAAATAATCTACGCCTGGCCGTTTCGCAGTTCTCCAACCATGCTGACGCTGAAATTGAAGTGAGGGACAGTAATATTGGTAATACGTCGAAACACTTACGTCCCAAGTTGAAGTCACAAGAAGATCGTCAATTGAAATAAGGAGAGTATATGGCTTTTGCTGGGGGGCAGGATAAGGCGGTGGAAGAAGCTCAGGCCACGCAGGTTTGTTGAAATACTGTACCGTGTAGTCAATAATAACAGGATAAGACAGAACTTAAGCAAACACACATCAAATATATCAATAAACCGTTCTTTTGTACGTCCCCATCGCGTTGAGGGCGCATTCTCAATCGTCTATGCACAAGTCCAATCAAGTAAGACCTAGGTTTGACATAACAAACAACGTACCATCTTCTTCGCCTTGAGCTCTTCCTCATCCCATTCACGGCCCATATGTATTGTATTTGCAACAAGACCAGCTGTCAACATTGCCAAAGCCACCCGACCAATAAACCTCCGCTGCCGTTCGGCGCTCGACAGCGAACCCTTCGACGAGCGGGCACCAGTCGTTTGCTGCTGCTCCGAGGGGTCTGGGGGTGAAAAGTCCAAACTTGGAAGATTCCCTGCAGCGAATGGCTTGACTGGTTCAGCCGGAGCTGGTGGCTCTTCTGGTGCAGTGGATTCAGGCTGAGCTGGTTGAGGCTTTGAAGCTGGTGGAGGCGGTGGAGGCGGTGCTGAAGTCAAGTTTGCCTTGGACGACGGCGACGACTTTTTTGCCATGCATCGCACCGAATGTGCAACGGCACGACGAGGAAAGCCGCGCGCTACGACGGCAAACATGTCTGATGAAATTTAAATTAAAACGATGATTTTTGGAAATTGTTTCGTTTTGCCATATTTGTCTCTACCAAAATCAGCAACTTCAGAAGTGTCCAAGTACCCAGTGCCTTTAATCTCCATCGCCTGGCTGCTGTACATTTGGTATGGATCATGTCAACGGAAATCTCTTGGACTTGTCTCTCACTGGCAGGACTCTGTAACTATTTTGCCTAAAATGGAACACGTTGGAATTGTATGCGACCAACCATCCGAGAACAAACGACGTTACTATCTGTGACCACTTATGCAGAGTGGACTACGCTCTGGACTTCCATAGCGTGGAACTTGACCGCTACAGATACATGACCAGATTCTACTCAGGTCCCATACAACTGTGTTTTCGGCGAGTTTTTGGACTCTTTTCTACATGAGTACCGGTGAGGGTGAGAAGAAATCGTTAAGGCAAAGTAAATTATCCGAACACTGACACGACCCCAAGTATGGCTTTCGAGTTGTTCAAGTTGGCTTGGTCTTAATGCACTCAATGATGTCAGGATAAAATCTTACTGCAACGATGGTACCTCACAAATGTACATGTGGGCACGAACAGTTACTTGGTCCAAATAGAGTGACTCCTATCTTGTTGAACCGATCAAAGTCCTTCATTTTTTAGGTCCTTTATGGGAAATGTACTCCTTCGTGGCGTTAGCTAGCTAAGTCTTCTGCCCGATGCTCTACGTAGCCCGAACAGTTCGATAAACTTCCTTCACGTTTTGTGGTGCCAAAGTGACGTATACGCTGTCCTTATATTGAACTAAACGAGCAAGTTCTCGCCCCATTAACCATGAAGACAACTGTTGTGATGCAGATATTATCTTTACTAACCGCCGTGCATGCATGCAGCCATGATCACGACCACAGCCATTCTCCTCGTTCAATCCCACCCTCGACGGTTTCCTCACCCTCGCGTCCTCTTCAATGGGGGGACATCAACATCATCCATACCACCGATTCACATGGGTGGTTGCTGGGACATCAGAAAGCGTCATTCCCGGAGCCGAACTACAGGTAAGAGACAATAGCTCTTTCTCAATTCTTCCTCTGACGCATGAATATTGTTTGAATTCAAAGTGCTGACTTTGGAGAATTTGCGTCGTTCGTTGCCCACATGAAAGAGCTTGCTATCGTTCGTTCAAAGTTGCATTAAGCTACTCAATATCTCTGATACTATATTCTCAAATACTTAGAAAAAGGACGTAGACTTGTTGCTGGTTGACTCTGGTGATTTACACGACGGTAAGATCCCTGTTGCCAGTCTCAGAAGTTCTGTATGATGACATATTGCCTCAGGGACCGGTTTGACTGATGGAAATCCTGCCGGCGGTGTGAATGGGAAAGAGGTCCAGCGATACACTATCTATATGCTACGGAAAATGAGTCTTACACCTCTTTGCAGGCAATTCCATTCTTTACCAAATTACCATACGACATCCTCGCAATCGGCAAGTACGTAGCAACAAAACTTTGAAAAGCGGATCACTGACACTTTTATATCCTCTAGCCACGAGTTGTACAATTATTCCGTCACGCTTGACGTGTAATCTGGCATTTTCTATGATTCTTATACGTGAAGCTCAATGTACACTTTGTCCAGTCATCGCAACTTCGCTCCAAAATTTCCTGGTCGTTACCTAACGTCGAACGCAAAAATCACTCTTCCCGGCAGTAACACTAGTATCCCTATTGGCAGTACGTCTATATGGTTCATTTTAGGCTCTGACTAATTTACGTATAAAGGTCGATACGCAAAGTTTAAAACTCGCAAGTATGTTTTTATATAGTCAATTTATAATTACAATGTTAAGCTTGTGTTGCCTTCTCAAGAGGTCGCAAGGTTACATCCCTCGGTGTTCTCTTTGATTTCAAAGGAGGAGACAAAGGTACTCACGTGCAAAAGGTAGAAGATATGGTTAAAGAAAAATGGGTAAGACCCGGTCTTCACATTCCACACTAATGACTTTAGCAAATTTGACACAGTTCTCCGAGGCAATCAAAGAAGAACCTGACGTATTCTTGCTCGCTGGGTGAGCTGTTTCCTTTGTTCGTTGTCCGTGGACATCGGTGATCAGTTCATGTTAGTCATATGCCCATCGTGAAGGGAGACTCCTTAGATAAATGTGCGTGCGCAGGTGTAGTGAAAAAGTTGACCACCATTGCTGAAATTTTCACAAGGGCCACTTGTGTTTGATGCCATTCGCGCGCTGCACCCCTATACACCTATCATGATCCTCGGTGGTACGTCATGATCATCCTCGCCTCAAGGATATTGCCAAAACCTCATAAATAGGGCACACCCACATTCGAGATTGCAGTACGTGTGCAGAACTTCTTCCCGAATTTATAATAAGTACTTACGAACCAATCATGAAGCTCAATACGATGGTCGCTCAATGGCATTGCAAAGTGGACGCTATATGGAAACTATAGGTACGAGTCCTTAACATAGGACTCTCTTGGGTGGTCGCGTCTGAACCTCGCATTTCTTTCAGGATGGCTTTGTATGGTCATATTTTTTTCATCTTGTAGGCGCTCAATCTCAGTCTTGGACCAATAGCTGCGAAATTGGATGGAAAAACCAAGGAGGAGCATCATCCGAAAGATATCGTGTTCTCTAGAAGGTATCTGGACCCTAACCGTGTCACATACGAGGTAAAAACTCCTCTACTATTTTTGCCTGCGCTAAGAGAAAAGAAAAGTATCATACGGGAATCAAAACTGCCAATTTCGACACGAGTTTAGGTATGTACATTACGAGAGGCCTTAAGGCATTGGCAAATAGATTCGGCTTGAATTTCGTGTATGGAACTGCCCCGCACGATTACACTCTATACCAGTGCGTAGCACGAATGCTCGCCTCAAAGTCGTTTTTAACATCTTCGTTCTATAGATCCCCTTATCCGTCTGAGGGCTCGTCATTGAGTCTCTTCGCTGAGAAGGTAAGCGAGTAGTGCCAGCCACCTACAGTTTGGCCAACCATACTTTACAAACAGGTGCTTCCTTATGCTCTCGGTGTAAATAACACACGCAACCACATTCCCAACTTAATCATTGTCAACACATTGGCACAGCGCTTCGACCTCTACTCTGGTCCGTTCACCAAGAACGACCAGTTGACCGTGTGTTTCTACCCGGATAGTTTCTTGTACATTTCGAATGTTTGGCTTTCTGATGCAAAGAAGGTTCTGTCTGCCTTGAATGGCGGTTTACAACCCCTATCAAGAAGGAATACTGCAACTCAGCACGGGTCGATGAAAGACGATCTCCACTACGTCGATGAGAAGTACAATGCATGGTTGCAGGATATGAGTAAACATACTGGCGTTGAAGGGCGTGAGACACAGAGCCAAACGCCTGGCTATGTCACTAAAGATGTAAGTACTTCGTCTTTCAATTAGCCAATCTGTTTATGATTGACGTGCAGACTTGTCCCGGTGCCGGTGACGATACTCTCCACACGCCACTGGCCCACTACGACGTTCCCAAGTTCGCCCATTCCGAATACCC
Source organism: Termitomyces heimii (assembly GCA_003313675.1). Lineage (NCBI taxonomy): Eukaryota > Fungi > Basidiomycota > Agaricomycetes > Agaricales > Lyophyllaceae > Termitomyces > Termitomyces heimii. The sequence continues at coordinate 30,293 of QLON01001017.1, forward strand.
CAAGGTTCCCGAGAACACGCCTATCGACCTTGTCTTCGTCGATTACATCGAACCAGATGTGTTGACGCTCCTCAACAATATACAGACAGTCAAGCAGTACCAATCGTCGGATGTTGGAGTCTATAGTCACATTCTTGCGAATGAGGCTCACACGATATATGCTCGGACGCATTGGTAATGAACGAAGGGTTGTAGCCTAGAAGTCGTCATCTTGCCGTCTGGACATTGCCTACCTGCTTGCTTCCGTCGTAAAACTTTTGTTTTTTCTCGTCAAACTAGTTCTATGAATGATTCACCCTTTGCAAAATAAATGTGTTGCAAAAAAATGCTTTGATACGAAACGCTCAAGGTTTAGCCAATGTAAGGTGCTATCTGCGATCTGCGATGCAGTACGTTGAAGATTGTGTAACGAATATATATTGCAGATACAGAAGGAGAGTGAGTAATTACACAGCAGGATAACGAAATGAATAGAACTAAGGAATGTGAGGAATGTGTGTGGTGTCTAGTTGTCACGTGGGCAAGCAATTGTAATTGTGGAAGTATCATACAGATTCCAGTATCAAAAGCTCATTTCTCACCGTTAATGAATTCGTGGTTCGTACATATATCAATCGTATGATAGTCTCATGAGACGTCACAATACATCCGACTTCCTCTTGTTGAGAGTAGACTTGCACCGACACTACGTCATACGACCGATTATGCAAGGACTTCCTTTTTAGGGTATCCCTCTCTCTCTCTCTTATCTTTATCGACTTGGCACAGCTGGCTGGTCTGGCGATTGGTATTTGCCAGTCTTTGGTTTCTTTTTTTTTCTGTTATCTAATTGCGTAAACCAATCGCCACCCTCAGTCGTTCAATCGGTGTGACTGAGGGTGAGCACGTTATCTTATACATCTTACGCAACGTATTAATATTACCTGTAGACTGATTCGTGTATAACTTTACACCTCTCAAGTTGGAGCTGTTGAAGGTAGACTTACACGATATGTCGAGATCATTATCTTTGTTTTTCTTATCTTATCTACTTCCTTTTTAGATACCTCTCTGCTCGCCACGAGCTGTGGCTCATGATCGGTATTTGTTAATCTTTACCTCGAAACCTTATTTATTTCCTCCTACATAGGCTAGTTATATACACAGCCACCCTCAGTCATTCACATTATCTTGAGTGACGGATGGTGAGTGTTATTCTTTGATTTGTCATTACCTATGGATTATTACCACCTGTAGAATACTTATTGTATATCTCTACAGGAGCTACTTTTGCTGGAGTGAGAGAGGAAGTGTTTATGATGATAATCCTTGAAATTTATAACTTGTGTTACATTCAATCTATGTAAAACATTTGCACTCCCAGTATCCTACCAACAAATCATGATGTCTGCCAATGGAAATGATCCAGCATTTCAAAACAGCCCTCTTGACTATCTTAAAACCAATCATTTACTTTAGGAAACAGTGCAAAATAACTCAATGACTAATGCAATGATAAAATAAAGTTATGGAAGAGTGGGCCTCAGGTCAAACAGAATGCAGAATAGCTGACATATAAGCACTCTGTGGAATCAAAAGTCAAGAGCTGTTCAAACTCGGCTGACTGATTATTTCTCAGAGATATGGATCAAGCACAGTTGGACCTTCAGGAGTGTGAATGGAGAGACATGAGTAGCTAATGAATAGGCTGTAAAAATGGAATGGGATAGAATGAGTTTGAGATACTCCATGGAATCCACCCAGCATGATCCAAATTGGTCTCCATGTCTTCCTGAAACATTGGTTGATTGTAGTTGGGATTGTGGGTGCCATAGGGGTGGAATATCAGTCTTTTACAATCCTAATCATCAGAGGAACTTGTAAGGGCAACCTCTGGAGGCTGTGGCTCAGTCACACAGCTGGCAGAGGGAGATCCAAAGTATATTAATAATGTATGACAATTTAAGTAAGTAAAGTACTAACCTGGCAAAGGGAGATCCAAAGAGAACAAGTCTGAGGAGTTACTCTGCCAGTTGACAGAAAATAGTCCGAGGTCTGGTCACGTGACGGTCACATGTCACGTCACTGTGTGACATATGTCACGCCTATGTAGCGTAGTGTGACTGATGTGACTGATGTCACGATCACGATCACATCATGATCACATGGTCCCCAGGTCATGGGGCCGTGTGAAATGGATCACTTTTGATGAGGGCTCCATCAGAGCCCTCGTCGAAAGTGATCCAATTCCCAGGGACAGGGGCTCAGCCAATGAGGAAGTTAATTCACACAGTCCAGCCAGTGGAGAGTTGGATGAAGCAGCATAAGTGGTGAATGAACTGAGATGAATAGCGCACTTTTGGCAGGAAAATAAGGGCTGGGGGACTGCTAGAAGGTGGTTCCCTAACAGAACTGTATGGCTCAACATCCCAACATAACAACAAAGAAAGATATATGTTCTCCCTCTTGATAACAATTGGCAACTTCTTAATGTATATAGTAGACAGACACATCTCTCATCTGAGCCCCTGGAAAGTCCTTGATGACTTAAACAGCCTTTGTTCAGTAGACTTTCTCCAGAATGCCTTTCTTGATCTTGTAAACTCATATTCCAGTTAGCTACTCCATCATCAAGCTAGAGTATCATAAGATGATTCCTTCTCCACTCCATGATTTCTAAATGGGAATATTTTCCAACTAGAGGCTTGTATGGTAGGCTACCTGTATCAGGCAGAATTCTTTTTTGTATGTTCAAATTCCTGTCAACTGCCACTTGTCAGCAGGTTATTTTGAGTCATTATTGACTACAGTCATGGACAAGCAAAGCCAATAAATTTGATATATCAGAAACAGTATTTTGAGCAAAACTAAGTCCAGGATCAGACTCAGAATGATTAAATATGCCTGATGTAGTACACAATAAGTAATGTATTCCTCAGTTTTATCAATGAACTCTAATTGACCTGTAGTACACAATAAGTAATGTAGTCTACAAGACAATATTAGTAGAGAATTATAAGTAAAGTAATTGATGTACCCTCAGTTCTATCAATTGAACTGAGGATTGATTAGGAGAAATATCTTACATATGAAAAACTTGAAAGGGTGGCTTGAGAAACTATACAGGACAATCAAACCAAATTGCACTGGAGAAGTAAGTAAAGAAGGAAACCTGAGTAACCAGGAAGTAACTGAGATGCTGCTGCCACAGTGGTGAGTTTATTCCAACACTCCTCCAGACTTGAGCTGTGGATTGAGGCCTAAAAGTCCAACAAGGTTGACACAGCATAACATGATGTGGTAGGAAAGAGGTTTCTTCATGGAGAGACATAGTCAGAGTTTGAGGAGGTCAGGAATATGCTATGGATGGAGAATGATTTGAATGGATGAGGTGAAAGATTGGTGCTCTAGTTAGGCTCAAGTTCTGACAGCCAAAGAGTTTTGTTAAGGATATTTGACACAGTCAACTAGTTCAGTACAGAACCTGTTGAAGCTTGATGTGCAATTGTTGCTATGTCTAGATAGAAACAAGTGTACTGGGTAATGAGAGTAAGTCATAATGTAATGGTACAATGTAGAAAATTATCCAACATGCCTCAGTTCTTGTGTGGCATGTGAGTACGAACTGAGGTAATACAAATGGATTGGGCAAGAAAGTAGGAGGAGTTGCCCAGGTTTAATTCAGGCATTAGATCAACATCCTATCAAAGCTTATTCCAATCTCTTTCACTTTTGTCTCACCCTCTTTCATCTTTGACCACTTAACTTTGTCCTATTATTTTCCTCACCTTATAAACTAGTGGGCACAGCAATGAAACATCATCATCTCACACTGTGCTCACAGGTAAGTTGTCATAATTGTTACAAACATTGTCTTACACTGCACTTGCAGACTCATTGAATTAATCCTAGATCTAACTTTGCACATTTGCATCTAATCCAAGTCTCACACCTTGGACACAGTGCATGAGCAGTTTCTTGGGGAACACTCTTGCCTTGCCTCCTCATGCCTCAAATGGTCATTTCCTTCATGCTACTCCATCACCCATTCCTGAATCTACCCCATCCATATCTGACCCAACTAACATAGTCTCCATCAATGCATACTCAGAATCTCCAGAAAGTGGATATCTTAGGCCCAAAGCAATAGTATACTTCAGGTCAATAGTTTGATATGCTTTTTGAACCTTCTTTTAGTGTGACTAAGGTTGCATTGACTAAAAACTCAATAAACTCTATTACTCACTTATATATTTCATAAAAGTACTTTGTGAAGTGTAATCTAGCTCCAAAACTTAGTGAAAGCTGATTCTGCCTCTATTCAGACTTATTTAAATAACTTAATTTTGCATCACCATCCTTTATGCCAATGTCATCTTTTAAAAAGTATGAAGCATTGAGACAATTTTTTGTGCCACTATAGATATAAAAACAGATGAGTAGCATATAAACAATTGAAGTTTTAACTACTCTACTCTTATCACTACTTCATGCAGAGTTGCAATTGTTGTGTGCCAGAAAGTATTCTTATAGCAGTTTGTGTGCTTAAAATTTTTATGTGATACTCTGTTATGAAACTAAGGAGTATTTATTAAGGGCTACCTTTTTTTTGCTGTGTGCAAAGACTTTATAAATAGAGTTCTATACATCAAGGGTTACTGGATGCTTATCAAGACCAGAGAGTCTTCCTCCAGATATTTTCTCTATACATTTTATACAATTATACATATTTCAGAAAACTCAGAGATTAATTGCAAGTTGATATATAGTATTGTATCATTTGCAATTGAGATTTTGAGCATTGACAAAAAAACTAATTGCATATATATATTATTTGCTTCTACCTCAGAGAAATCAAAGCATACTATTTTTAAATAGTCTTCTTTAAACTTGAAGAACTGTGTTTCCAGAGCTTTAATACTAGTCTAACTTAAACTTCAAATTAGTTGATCATATTGCTGCTCAACTAAGTATAGTTTCAACACTTGAAGTGCATAGTCTTCATTACTGGACTTCTGTTTTTGAACTGTCCTTTTCTGACAACCTCTGGAGTTTTAATTAGAAGGTTAGGGTTAGTGGTGAAGGTATTATACAGTTAGTCCCACACCTCTACTATCTACTAATAAGCTGTGCATAGCAACAGAAATTCTTAGACTTATTCTTTTTGAATTTTTCTTTGCCAAGTGAGTAGTTACTGCTGTATCTCTATTTAACACCTTTAATTCATACTTTAGATTCTTTTCTGCCCATTGTGTGATTGAGCCACAACTTCTGGAGATCACCCTTACAGTTGTGTTTTCACAAGTGAAGTGGACATAAGATGCAGGTTGAGGGCTTGTTGATATAGCTGAGCATGTGGTTGAACTTTTTATTATTGTTTTATATAAGATAGTAGTCATTTTTCTCTAGCATGAGAATTGAGGGTTTTTTTGAGACTTATCTCCATATTTTGAAAGTATTGGTTTGAGGAACTGAATTGGCCCAGAGATATACTAATAGTCCTACTTTGCAGATGGCTGCTTGATTGTATAATCCACCAATAAGATTCAGTCCTTTGAAGAAAGCAAATGCAACATCTAGATTTTGTTGGTGAGGTTGGTTAGATTCAGGAAGAGATTATCCATAAGTTCTTGTGCTTCTAGGAGCCCTTGGCATTGCATGTGGAATAAGTAGGCTAGATTTACTGAGTCCTCAAACTTTTCCAGAGACAGAAAGACATGAATTTCTTTGATTATATCTTATAGCTCCTTTGTAAGGGCAATTTCTGGAGGCTGTAGCTTAGTCACACAGCTGGCAGAGGAAAATCCAAAGATGTATTAATAAAGGTAAAATAGGTACAATGATGCAAGTGCTAACCTAGTAGAAGGAAATCCAAAAAGAACAAGTCTAAGGATTTACTCTGCCTGTCAATAGAAAATATTCTGAGGTCAAGTCATGTGACTGCCATACATGATGTCACAGTGTGACATAGTCATGCCAATGTCATGCCTTGTGACTGATGTGACTGATGTCATGGTTACAGTTATGAGTCACATGGCTACCAGATTATAGGGGCCATGTGAATTAAATTACTTTTGATGAGAACTCCATTAAAGCCCTCATTGAAAGTGACCCATTTTTCACAGTCTGGTATTGGCTCCAAACCAATGAGGAAGTTTATTCCCATGGTCCAGCCAGTGAGGATTTCAATGAAAGTACTTGACAGTAAGTAAATTAGAGTGCAAAGGCCTGAAAATTAGAAGGAAACATGGGCTAAGGAACCTCCAAATAGGTAGTTCTCTAACATCCTCCTATAATATTAGATTATCTTTGAAAATTTGAAGCATCCAGAATGAGAAGTTTTCTTGATTTTGAAGCTTGTGAAACATTAGAATCTGGTCAACTTAGATCTTAGAAGTGGTAGTGGTTGTTGGCTGCCTCAGGCTTTGTAAGACAGCTTAAGCCCTTTGAAAAAATTCTGATATGAAGATACAGAGTTTTCTTAGGATCTTGTAGCATTGCTGTATATAAGTGGTCTTCATTTGCTCTTGCTGTTGAGGTAGGAAGCTCTTCCCAGCTTTGGATGTATTTTCTTTATCCAGTAAACTGAAGGGAGGCTACTGCTGCAAGTGCTATCAAGTGTCCATAGGAGGGAGCTCAGGTATGTAGAAGTGTTATTGGGCTAGTACTTATAATATTTTGATTATACCAGAGCAGCTGCTAAAAGTCTAGGGTAGATGGGCATCAGAGCAGGCCATGGGGCTGGAAGAGTCACTGGGAGTCCTTCCATATAAATAAGTCCTTGTAGGGAGTCTAGACATGGATTGAGGAACTAGTGCATGCTAGCCAAGCTTTGGTTCCTAACTAACTGAGGAAGCTACAACATATCCAGTCAAATTCATTAGCTAGTAGCAATTTGTGTAAGGTGCAATAGATGTAACTAAGGGTGTGCATACAAACTTGAAACATTAGCAATCCTTGAAGCTTTCCTCAAATGGGAAAACAAGCTCCTAGAATACAAAATCTATGTGATCACTGAGTACAAGGCTCTTGAGTTTTTCAAAACTCAACAGAGTTTATTTATGCATTAGCAACACTGGATGGATGTAATGACAATAGCATTAATGTGCTTTAATTTATATTTTTATATTATTTATTTTCTTATGCATATAATGTGCATGTAAATATTGTATTTTCACACTGCTTAGCAAATAGCTAAGCAATCTTGTTTTTTGTCTTTTCATGTAGATAAAGAATATATTATTTTGGACATATTCTATTCAACATGCTTAGACTAACAAGTTTGCATGCTGTTACATGTTTTTGAATAATCTAAATGTGGATTACTTTCTATAAGCACTCAGCACTCAGCACTTGCTTTACAATCAATTTTTTTAAATTTTGGACTTCATATACAGCTATGCATGATAAGTTTTTGATATAAAAAAGAAGATTTATCCACATGATGATGTTGAACAACCTGAATGCAGCTGCAGATGTCAACAAATATTGCACTACTAAGTGGTAACAAGTTATCACCCCCCTTTGACATACTGTTCCCTTGGTTGCATAGTTTTTCTGTTCTATAAAGGATGGTTCATTTCTGCCAAGCTAGGTTACTCTGCAATGGTCTGCTTCAAAGTTTTATTTTGTCTACTCTCTGTGGATTTCTTGCCTTTTATGATGCTGTTGGCCTTGTCTTTGGGCCTGTTGGTATGGACAGGCCTGCACCTGCTGGAGGATTGATAGTCACTAACCAACCCCCCAACTCTTTCTTCCAGGGCTCTTCTCCATTCCCCATGAATGTATGGCACAACTGGGAGTTCACTGTGGTTTGGCTCAGGGTCATTGGGTATAGCTAATACAGCAGAGCTATCTCCAGTGCTTGGACTGTTATAGAGTAGTCCATTGATTTCATGTATTCAAGGAGCAATTGATTGTCACATTGGTAGTACTCATGGTGCATTTATGTCCATGAGTGGTGGGGAGTTGGATACCAAATTGTCAATGTCATCAAGTATTGTAAGCAAATGATAGCCTCTGCCTTCATCAAAAATTACATTTCATGAGGTGATGATGGAGCATGATTCCTTGTCATATAGCTTATATCTGATGTCTGTATAGCCAACTAATACATATTTTACAGGTTGAGGGTCAAGTTTGGATTTTACTAGCTCCTCTAGGACCTTTGCAAAAGCAGTAC
>QLON01001019.1:7432-45180 GCA_003313675.1 Termitomyces heimii
CTATAAGTACTATGGGGTCAGGTCTCGGGGTTCCGGGTATCTGGGATGGTTTCCGGAAGGCATTGAGTAGCGGGCCAGGACTGTATACTGGGATCGCGCATGTGGGGTGCACGATCAATTGGCGCAGGGGGATTGTGATGTGTGATGGCCGGAAGTGGGTAGCGGGATCCAGCGGTTGATGGCGGTTGATCCCGGGGTCCGTGAAGCGGGGTTCCCGGGGGGTTGGCTAATGTCGGTTGTGATGCGAGTTAGTGGCAGCGTCGGTAGTTGCGAGGGCGGGGCATGTTGTGGAGAGGGTCCCGGGTGAGGTCCCAGGGTTGTTCCGGGGGATTCCGGAAGGGGTCGTGACACTCCAGTTCTGACTCAACTCCCGCCAACTCTCAACCTCCACAAACACCCGAAACCCCCAGATCAAGTTCCATTTCCCTGGGACTGCCCTCCCTATCCACGTCTTGAACCCTGGAGTTCCAGACACCTGAATATTCGTAGATCAAGTTTGCCTCATAAGGGTGTTGCTTTCCCGGAAAGCCCCCAAATCAGCAGAACCTGACAGTACTAGAAAAAAGGGAGACATTTAAGTAACAGCATGCACATAGTTGTTATACTGAAACTCTGCCTCTAGTAATAAATTATCCCAGTTATCCTGTCATTCATTGCAGAAGAGCCAGAAGTACTATTCTAACTCTTGATTAACACACTTGGTCTGTCCATCAGACTGGGAGTAGTAGGTTATGAATGTGTAGAGTTTGATATGAAGGAAGCAATACAGTTTTTTAGTAAACTCTTTGCTATAAACTGAGGTCCAAGTTTGAAATGTAGGCATTTGACAATTCATGGATTTTTTAGATATGCTTCTAATACAGATTAGTAGCATCCATGGCAGAGCAAGTAGTATGTGTTAGAATGAAATAAGCACACTTGCCACAGAGATCTACTACCACTATAATTGTATTATATCTATAAGAGTCTAGTAACTTAACAATGAAGTCTACTGAGGCTACACTTCAATGCTTAGCTGAAATGGGCAATGGATAAAGCTGTTTCATGGAAGGCTGATAATAAGGCTTAGTCCAAAGGCAAAGGTTATAGGTGGAGGTGTAGGAGCCAATATACTGTGACATTTGAGGCCACTAGGAATTCTGAGAGACTAGTTCCAGTATCTTTCATCTGCCAGGATGGCCTGCAATCTAAGAGTCATAGTGCTATTCTGCAATTTGCCTCTAGAGGTCTGGCAAGTTGGAAATATAAATGTGCCCCCAAAAGGTAAGAAGACCATTCTCCAAACATCACTCATCAGTACAGACTAATTTTACTCCAGTTTTCTCTTGAGCATGTAAAGCCCAGGCAGCTTTAGCTACTAGATCTTTCTATCCCAAAGGATGCTCACTTCTTCTTCTTAGCCAACTACACCCTCTATAGCATGGATTGCAAATAGTTCAGGCTTTAAGAGTATAATATTGTTATTATTGCTAGCTTTTAAACCATGATCTGCCTATTAAAAAAGTGCATCTGGCTTGCTCATGCTTCATCTAGGCTTATGATGTAGGGAAAACTCAAAGTTGGCTAAATACAAGGACTATTGAGCCTGTTGATAGTTAAGTTTCTTAGCCATCTGAAAGTACTCTAGGTTTTTGTGATTAGTCCACACCTCAAATTTATGCCTAGCACCTTCAAGAAAATGTTGCTACTCTTCAAATAACTAAATAATAGCTAGCATCTTCTTGTCATGGATTTATAATTTTGCTCCATAGCATTGAAACTTTTGGAGTAGAAGGCCATAGGGTGCCACTTGCCATTCTCTTTTGACTGCTGAGAAAAGACAGCTCCAGTAGTAAAATCTGAGCTATTGGCTTTAATATAAAAAAGAGAGTTGTCATCTGGAAATAAAAGGACAAGCTTTAAAGTAACTGCCTGTTTAAGGGCATCAAAGGCTATCTATTGCACTATATTATAGTGCCAAGAAGTGTCTTTAGTAGTGAGATCAAAGAGGAGCTAGGCATCATGCGGGAAATTCTAAATGAACCTCTAGTAGAAGTTAGTAAAGCCTAGAAAGGCCTAAACCTTCTTTTTGTTCTTAGACTATAGCCACTCAGCTACAACTGGCCACCTTGACTAAGTCTATCTTAGCCATTCAATGAAAAATGATTAGTCCAAGATATTCAACCTTAGTTTACTCAAATTCACACTTCTCTGGCTTAAGATAGAGCTGGTATTAATGAAAGTGTTCTAATACAATGCATGTAATCTGATGATGCTTCTCCAGAGCCTTAGTATAGATGAGAATATCATTAAGATATATATATACAACACCTTCCACTATGAAGTCTCAGCAGATGTTATCCATCATGATTTGGAAGGTGGCTAGGCTATTAGTGAGGCCAAAGAACATTACTAGAAATTCAAAAAGTCTACAATTTATTTAAAATGCTGCTTTCCACTCATTACCTTCTTTGATGCACACATTGCTATAGCCCCAGTGGATGTCTAACTTAATAAAGTAGCATGCATCTCAGAGGTTGTTGATAAGCTCAGAAATAAGTAGTAAGAGGTAATAATTCTTTATAGTTATTGCATTCAAAACTTAGGAGTCTTAAACTAGATGTAGAAATTCATTCTTTTTCTTAATGAACAAAACTGGCAAGGCCATTGAGGACTTTGAGGGGTGGATGCAACCAGAGTTTAAATTCTCCTACAAGAAGGCATTAAGCTCATTCTGCTCTTTAAGAGAAAGAAGATAAATTTTGCAGTTAGAGGGCTCAGCATTAAGCATAAGCTTAATAGCATAGTCTCACTGCTTATACTCTAGCAGAGAGTCAAATAATGCCTTAGAGAAATCATCCTCAAAATCCTGCAAGTGATAAAAAATTACATCTCAGAACAGCTTAAGAGTAAAATTAATAGCAAATGCCTGAGATAATTACTGGAAAGTAGTTTAGTTAGCTTTAATCTTAAAAAGGCAACTTTTAGAGGCTGTGCCTTAGTCACACAGCTGGCAGAGGGAGATCCAAAGATATATTAATAAGGTATAACAAGTTAAGTAAATAAAGTACTAACTTAGTAGAGAGAAATTTAAAAAAAATAAATCTAAGGAGTTATTCTGCCAGTGAACAGAAAATAGTCTAAAGTCTAGTCATGTTACAGTCACAGTGTGACTAATGTCATGCCAATGTCATGTAGTGTGACTGATGTGACTGATGTTACAGTCACATCACAGTAGTAGCAAAGAATGAGAAAGCTGACTCTCTTCTATTTTATAACTAATATCATAGTCACATTATGAGTCACATAGCTCTTAGGTCATGGAGCTATGTAAATTGAATCACTTTTGATGAAGGCTCTGATAGAGCCCTCATCAGTTAATGCAATCATATTTCTAATGATCCCATCAGATCTCATCAGATCTGTGGTGATTGCCTTGATTTATTATTAGTGCATCAACTAATAGCTTAGTTGAGAATGCTCAATATTTATATAAGATAAATCACCTAATCTTCAGAATCTGAGCATAGTCACATGATTATAGTCACATGATAGAATTAGGTGTGCATTAGATTAAAATACTGATAAGCTAATTTCTCAGCATCTAGGCCACTAATAAAGCTAATCTAACTTAAATTGGAGAGGGAATTTTAAGGTAGTTCTGGCTATGTCATTTACCTACAGTTTTCAGCAGAAGTCTGTTTTTATTCAGACTTTTTAATGATCAATAGCTTTATCATATCTCACAGTTTGAAACTGATATATCACTATCTGAGCTTCACTCACTATATCTCAAATATCCTCATAGAGGATCTCTTTATAGAGAAATGCCAAGAGAAGAGGATTTAGTAGGTCAAGGTTAGTAAAAAGAAGGTATCCAACTTAGCAAGCCTATATAGCAGCATGCTCATGGACCAATGCTTTATGCTTCTTCCTAACTTTCTTAGCATATGTGGAATACTATCAAGAGTAGTGGCTCATGCTTACTTTACTCTTGGCTCAGTCAATCTTAGAATTGTAATCATGCAGCTAAAAGAATCCAAATATCATGTTCTGCTTTTCTAAGCTAGTAACTGCAAAGACAGTACACTCAAAATGAGTCTGGTAACAAAGGACTAAATCCACCACTAAGCAGATAAATCTAGCTTCATTGAGTATATCATTAATATTATAGACTGGGATAGAGCAAGAGAGAGGCTGGGTAGTGAGTTGATGTCATTTCACATAGTTGGTGCTCAGAAAGAGTCTAGTAGCACCACTGTTTAAAAAAGCTACAATGCTCTAAGTCTGCTGAAGGAATCTGTTATCTCAATTTTCACATTAAGATGCAGAAAGTTAGAAAAAGGAGTAGAAGCAATAATATAGCAATAAGGGAGGCATTATTCCCAAGCTGAGACATGTAGGTGCTGAACTGGAAGAGGAGAAGAGGAGGTCTTGGCTGAGGCTTTAACTAAGGAGGTATTTTATACATTGAAGAGGGTGCTTATAGTTTCAGTAAAAAGATTATTAACAGAGAGTAATATATTGGATGATTTTACTAATAGATATGCAAACTAATTAATACCAGGCAGTGGAGGCATATAATTCATTCATTGCTTTACTAAAAACCCTTTCTTGCAGAATTAAAGGACTTCTCTAATGGTTTTGCTATAGCCTTTATAGAACTCAAGAACTCTTCCAAAGGTTCTATTATAGTCTATATGTTTGAAGAAGAGTTTTTTTAAATATTTCAAGCAGCTAGGAGCTAGAGCAGAAGCTTTTCCTGCTTTAAAGCTAAGAATCTCTAACTTTTAAGAATAATATCAAGCAAAGTGACCAGGCTTTCTACAGTAATGGTAAAAAAAAGAAAGAGAGAAATATTAATAAGAGGCATTAATATCCACCAAAACTCCAAGAGGGAAAGAATATGCTGTAGGTACCTGAGCTAAAGGTGAAGCACCTGAGGGGGCTGGTTAAGTCATAAGAGCAATAGAGGAGCAGAAAAAATAATCCTGCTGTGGCCAGATTACTTCTAACACTTTGCAAACACTGCTTTATATAAATGTCCTTCAAGTCTCAATTTTTGTATAATTGTTTTGCCACTCAATCTTGCTAATACTCAATTACCTCTGGTACATAATCACTTCTAAGGCCTAAGACACCTCATAAATACTTAGGGAAGGCCTTAGTAGTTAGTACAATAATCTTAATTTACTAATAATCTGCTAATTTTCTTGTTATTTTATTTTCTCCTCTTTTATCTCTCTCTCTCTTTTTATCTTGCATTTTTCTAGTTTCAAATTAATTTCTTTTTATGCTTTCAACTCTTTTCTATCTCTGCCTTATCTTGTCTTAACTCTACTTTCTCTCTTTTAAATTTTTCAAGTTTCCATTTATATTATTTCAATTTTTTTTGACTTAACTCATCTTCAACTCTCCAATTTATTCTAGTTCTCTTTCTTTTCTCCATTTTTCTTCAACTCTCTGTCTCCTCTTCTTTTATTCTCCTATGATACTCTCACTTTTTTTGTCTACATTCCTATTTCCTTTCCTTTTATCTTTCTCTTTCTATTTCCAATTTTACCTACTCTTCTTATTTTCATTCTCTCTCATTCTGTCTCAACTTCTTTTCTTCTATCTTGACTCCATTTCCATACTCTTCTATCTTTCTTTCTTCTGACTTTCTACTTACATTTCCAGTTTTCTGTTTTTCCATTTCCTTTCTATACCTTGTCCACCTCTCTTTTTCTTCTAAACCTTTCCTGCACTAACTTCTGGCACTAACTTTTTATCTCTGTATAAGTCTCCCTTTTTAGTGAGACCCAACTAGTAGATTTTTGCTCAATAGAGTGAGTCCCTAAATCAGCAGGACCTAACAAGTTCCTTTAGTTTTCTTGTCTCTATAGTCTTTTCTCTCTTTTCCTCTCTCTCTCTTTATCTTTATCTTGCATCTCTCTAGTCTCAAATCAATTCTTTTTTCTTGTATTTTATCTTATCTTAACTCTCTTCTATTTTTTTCAAGTTTCTCAAGTTTCCTATCCACTCTATTTCTTACTCATTGGATTTCCTAAAAATAATAACCTACACCTAACCACTTGAGCCTCTATGACTTATACTATTAACTAATATAGCTAACTTATTTACAACTACAATATCAGAGTTTACCTAACAATTTCCACCAATCCAAACCCCCCAGTTGCACTTGTTGCACCTTACATACATTGCTATTGGCTAATAGACTCAGCTAGATATGCTATGGCTCTTTTAGTTAGCCAGGAACTAAGGCTTGACTGGCATGCATTAGCTCCTCAATCTATATCTGGACCCCCCATCTAGGCCTACATAAGAGGACTCTCAGTAAATCTTCCAGCTCTATAGCCTGCTCTAGTATCTGCCTGCATTAGTTTTTTCACAGCTGCTTTAGTACAATTACAAGATTATAGATACTAGTTCTATAACACCTTTATATACTCATCTTTACATACTTATAGCCCCCTCCCTTAAAACTCCCAACTGAATTTACAGCTATAGTCTCCTCTTAGTGTACTAAATAAGGAAATATATCTAGAGTTAAAAGAAGCCTCCTATCTTAATAGCAGGAGCAAATAGATATCTATATATAGTAGCATAATAAGTTCTTAAGAAAACTTTATATCTCTGGATCAGAATTTTTCCAAAGAGCTCAGACTCTCTTACAAAGTCTAGGGCAGCCAATTATCACTGCTAATTCTGAAATTTAGGTTAACTGGATTTTAATATTCTACAAGCTCTAAGAGCAAAGAAACCTCTTACTCCAAATCTTCCAAATTCTCAAAGATAATTCAACAATATAAGAGGAGCTATGTAGCTCAGTTAAGAAAATCTATATCTTTCTATTCCTAGGAAGAGTTTAAAGATTTGGTGGATCCTGCTTGCTCCTTTTGCATGCAATGCCAAGAGCTCCCAAAAGTGCTAAGACTTATAAACAATTTTCCTCTAGGATCTGCTCAATGCTACTAGTAAAACCTAGATGCCACCTTTGCTCTCCTCCAAGAATTTAATCTTATTAGCAAACTGTTTGACCAGGTGGCTGCATGCAATGTGAGACTATTAGTATATCCTTGAGCTTACTTAGTCTTTAGAACTAATGCCTTTAAGATGTGAGGACAAGTCTTGAAGAAACTCCTAATCTTTACACTAGAAAAAAGCTTTTGCCACTCTGTGCAAAATAACAATAAAGAGTTTAACTACACACTTAGCTACATCAACAAGCCTTTAACCCACTGCTTATATTTATTTCACTTGGAACTGCATAACTCCCCTCTTTACTTTAACCTTTATAATACTAGATAGATACCTTCCATAGTGTGCATCTCCTCTTGCCTTAAATTTCTTCTTCAAATCTTTAAAAATTTTTAAAAACTCAACTCTTTCCTAATTTTGCTCTGATTTTCTCTTCAAATAGCCCTCCTCCTTCCAACTAGGCTGCTAAATCCTTAAAAAATAGTAGACTCTTAGACCAAGGTTTTTCTAATAAAAAACTACTAGATGGCAAATCCCCTGGTAGTTGGAGACCTAATATTAGTGCATTTCCTCCTTTAAGAAGCCTCAGAAAGAAATATTACTATTATAATTCTGAAGAGCCTTATAAGGGCAAGCTCTGAAGACTATAGCTCAGTTATACAGCTAGCAGAGAGAGATCCAAAGATGTATTAATAAAAGTAAAATAGGTACAAATGATAAAGTGCTAATCTAGCAAAGAGAAATTTAAAGAGAATAAGTCTAAAGATTTACTCTGCTTATTAATAAAAAATATTCCAAGGTCAAGTTATATAATTGTTATATATAACATTACACCATGATATCATAGTGTGACATTGTTATGCTGATGTCACACTGTGTGACTAATGTGACTGATGTCACAGTTATAGTCATGGTTATATCACAAGTTACATGGCCACCAGATTATAAAAGCTATATAAATTAGATTACTTTCAATGAAAGCTCTATTAGAGCCTTTATCAAAAGTAATTTATTTCTCACAGTCTAGCATTAGCTCCCAATCAATGAGGAAGTTTATTTCCATAGTCCAGCCAGTAAGAAGTTTGATGAAGGCACTCAATGATAGATGAATTAAAGTAAAAAGGCTTAAAAATTAGAAAAAAACAGACTTTTAAATAAGTGGTTCCCTGATAATCTAGGCTATCAATAAGGCTGATTTAATATGATCTAGAGAGAGCTTTTTAAGGTGGTTGTGGCTATGTCATTTGCCTACAATTTTTAGCAGAAGTATATTTTATTCAGACTTTTTGATTAATCAATAGCTTTATTTTATTTTATTGTTAAGACAGATATATTACTATTTTAGTATAAGGAATTTCAGAGAAGTATTAAATTGTTTTAACATTACCAGGTTATACCACTTGGTATTATAGAAGTACTTACATAATATAAATATAAAAAATATCTGTTAGGATGCCCTTGAAATATATTATATAATAATAAAGCTTTGAGTTATCTATTTTTTTTAGTGGTATTATGGCAGATATATATATAGACAGTGCATTATAGCAATCTTTATATTCTAGGATATATTTAAAGAGCTGTATATGAGTATTATGTCAGGTTATATGCTACTATTATAAAGATGCTTTTATGCATGTTGTTATTCAATATCTATTAAAACTGAATTTGCCTTTCTCCATGTAGCACTGCTATCTGGCCATAAAGTTTGTCCATTATACTTTACAAAGTACTTTTATGAAATGTAACAGTGGATAATAAAGTTTATTAGTTTTTAATCAATGCAATCCTTAGTTATACTAAAAGAAGGTCTAACTAGTATATAAAACTAATAATCTGAAGTATACTATTGCCTTGGGCTTAAAATATCCATTCTCTAGAAACTTTGAGTATGGGCAATTAGCAACCTGCCTGTATCACGAAATCCTTCCTCTATTTATATTATTTCTCTTTTCTATGATGCCTGACATTTTCTAGTTATTTCAGACCATTTTTTAGTTCCAAGAGACTTGGTATAAATTTTCCTGGCTAAGAAATGGTCTTCCAATGATTTTGGTGCTTTATTTGTATAGATTGTCAATATCTCCCTCAGTTTTTCACAAAATGCCTTTGGACTTTTTTTTTCAGGTGCAAATCAATTAAACATTTTCAATAATACCACATACAATAGGATTTGGTAGTTGTTTCATTTAGATATAAACATTTTACTGAAGGCTGCATAATTTTCACCTGCAGCTAATTTCAGTTTTATCTCATCAAATTGCTAATATCTCTATCAGTTTGCTACAAAATGTTTTTGGACAACTTCCAGTGCATGAAAATTGATTAGGCAATTTTAACAATACCAAACATGCCAGGATTTGGATATCTTTCTATTGAGATATGCACATTTTATTGTCAAGGTGTAAAAGCAACCTCTAAAAGCTATAGCTCAGTCAGATAGCTAGCAGAGGGAGATTCAAAGTGTATTAGAATATATACTGACAATATCATGATAACTACTCACTTAGCAGAGGGAGATCCAAAGAGAACAAGTCTAGGGATTTTCTATGCCAAGTTGAATGCTTCTAAAGCTTCTAAAGTATAGAAAACAACTGTACAATATAATAAAACCTTAAAAACTCAGAAATTGCTTACATAAACAATTGTACAAATAAGGCAGGGAAACTCTGGACTTTAGAAGTCAGAAAGGCAAACTCCAGCTTATATAAGCAGTTTGGAAGTAGTACTGAAGGGCTTACACTTGTCTAAATAATAGCTAAAGAACTAGAGCACTTTAAGGGCTGAGAATAATACTAGCAGATAGTGTTAAAAGAATAGAAATAGTAAAATGAGAAAATAATAGAAGAAATAAAAGAATGAATGAAAGGAAAGTAAAGAGATAAGAAGTGAAAGAAAGAAGAAATGCTAATACAAGGTGTAATACTAAATTGATGGCCTTGCACAGCCACAACCCCATTTAGCAGTGGATTATCTTATCAATTGATGCAATTATATCTTTAATAATTCCATCAAATTTGTAGTAATTGCCTTGATCAATCATTGATTGCAATAATTATAGCTCTATTATTGATTATTTAAGATAAATCACCTGATCTCCAGAGATTTGAGCACAGCCACAGGATTGATTTGGATATAGATTAGATTAAAATACTGATAAGCTAATTTTCAATATTTAGGCCACTAATAAGGTTGATTTAACATGAATTAGAAAGAGCTTTTCAAGGCAGTTGTGGCTATATCATTTGCTTATAATTTTAAGCAGAAATCTATTTTATTCAGACTTAATGATCAATAGCTTTGTCTTATTTCATTGTTGAGATAGATATATCAATATAAGTCTTATAATTTAAAAAAATACAATGTCAGATCTCACTGACCCAAAGACTCACTCTATTGAGCAGGAATCCACTAGTTGGGTTTCACCAAAAAGGGAGACTTATATAGAGTTTGAGGTTAGTACTAGAATTAGTATCAAGAGTTTTATAAAGAAAAGTAGAGAAGAAAAACAATCTAGAAGGAGTAATAAAAGATATAGAGAAATAAAAAGAGGATTTGAAAATGGAAATAAAAGTTAGAGTAAGGAAAACCAGAGTGGAGTAGTAAGGAAATAGAGTCAAAATAGAGTAATACAAAGTTGAGATGGAAAATATAGCAAGTAAAGAAAATTAAAGAGAAAGAAGAGCAGAGATATAGAAAGATAGAAATAAAGAGATGTGAACTGAGAATAAGGTAAATAGGAAGAAGTAAAGTGAGATAGTATAATAAAAAAAGAAAGAGAAGAACTGAGAAAGATTTAAAAGTTAGAGCTGAGTTGAGTTAAGTGAAAGAAATAGAGTTAAATAAAGACTTGAGGAATTAGAAAAGAAGATGGAGATAAGATAAAGCAGAGATAGAGAGAGTTGGAGAAGATAGAAAGAGATTTGATTTGCAAATGAAGAAATGGAACAAAGAGAAAGTAGGAGAAAAGATATAAGAAAACAATGAGAAACTGAAAGACTAGCAAACTATATGCAATATTAATACTACTATATTGACTATTAAGCTCCTCCCTAAGTACCTCCAGGATATTTCAGGTTTTGGAAGTGATTATGCACTAGAGGGGATTGAGTGTCAGCAGAAATAAGCAGCAAAGTGATCATGCAAGAGTTAAGACTTGTGGAGTAATTGCACAAAGTAGCATTTATAAAGTGTCAAGCATAATCTAATTTTATTATGAGAAGTTAGAGTTGGAGTTTGTTTAAGAAAGTTTAGTAATCTCAGAAATAATGTTGGGTATTAGAAAGAAGAGTGTAGGAGTCAGTGTAGTCATACTCAGGAAGGTATAGTAGAGTTGTAATATATAACTGAAGGAAAGAGTAAACTTAAAGAGAAGAAAAAAGATCCATAACATAGATAATACAGTAGCAATAATACAATGAACTTTGGAAGTGGGAATATAATGAGTGGCAACATTTAAATTAGCAATAAATAGCCTTTTTACTTTCTTTTGCAGCAAGTGTGCTAACTTTGCTCATTTTCAAAAAAACAACATTGTTCTTAGCTTTTGCAGCAAAAAAATTAATGATTAAAAAGAAAATAAGAGGGAATTTAGCATGGCAATGCTTGAAACTAGAGAAGAAGGGCAAAGATTGGCAATGATGATGCAAAGCAACTGTTATTTATGGGATAATAGCAACAACACAACTAGACTAGCAAGTAGGCAATGCCAAATAGCAATTGGTTTTCCATCTTTGGCTAGAGCTTTCTGATTTTCAATAAATTTATAAGCACAATGTACTAAGATGGCTTTTTCAAAAGTTTGCTAGACAGTAATGTTGAAACTATGCTCTTAGGTGTGTACTTCATTATAAGTGCAACTTTTCTTGAGAAAATTACATTTGTAACAAGGCAAAATGCTAGTCAGTAATGAACAACTTTTGGGATCATTATTAAACCAATACTTATTATAATATAATGATGAGAAAAAATAATGCTTATTATAAAATATAAAAAATACAAAAAGTAATCAAGAAATGTGCAGCTCTTTTCTCTTCTTTATATTGGCAATAAGCTGCTGGCAATATAGTAGTTTTTATTTTTGCCTCTAAAAGCAGCTTACTAGTAAATATATTCTTATCCAATTGAGTTTTTTTTAGTATATCAATAAAGAAGGCCTTTTAATGTGCTATTAGAGAATATAGTCTAAGTAGGAAGAGGATACAATATAAGCTTAAAAGCAATATTGCTAGTTTGAAGCAAGAAAAAGTATCTTATATTTTAGAGGAATAGTCTTAATGGCAAAATTTTTATAAAAAATAATAACTTTAATGATATTAACAAAATGAGAAGAAATAGAAGCAAAAGGTTAATGAGGCATAAAAATAAGAGGAATAGAAGGAATAGTAAGAATGCTATTGATATCAGAGTTAAGAAGAGCTATAGAAAATACAGACATTTATTATTAGTTAATCAGCGATCAAAACCAAAAACAAGAAGAAAATAATTACTGGCAGAGTTTTGCCAAAAATAGTATGAATGTCAAATTTGAGAGTATAAGAAGCTAGAGATTGAAACAACAAGGGATTAGAATGCCCAAACCAGTATTTTAGGTAGTAATAGCACTAAAATTATGAAGTTGATCAAAATGGGCATTAGCTTGCTCAATAAACAAAGTAATAGTGGCAACAGTTGCAATAATACTGGAGAGACTAGTAAATAAATAAAGATATAGGAAAAAATAACAAATAAAATGATAAAAATTTGATAAACATCTAAATTTTTATAAGACTTACTTATAATTACAAATTTTAAATGCTTATATGCATAGATTGACAAAGTATAGTGCTAGTATATATAAAACTAACTGAAAACAGTCAAATTTTCAAGTTAGGGAGAAATAATAAGTTTATTATTAATATAAAATAGGATAATGGAAGTTTAATAATGACATTTAACTTGATATACTCATTCAACAACTCAAGATTTTACTAGTTCATTGCATGCTTCATTTTATAATAGTCTATGCAACTTTTCTCATTTGCTCATCTTTTTTTCATTTCAATGCTCTCTGCCTACAATTTATTATTATAGCTGATATTTATATTTCTTTACTTTGTTTTTTAATTATGCATATGGAGGCCAAATATGAGTTTCACTCTTTTCACTTTATTTTTATAACTTTGCCAACAAGCCATTAGAGTCATTAATAATCTAGCAACTCACTCAAGCAGCACTACTTATCTAGCACAGAAACTTATCTAAGTAGTACAAAATAACTAACCTTTTACCATCTCTGAGACTATCAATAATAAGCATTGAGCTATTCATACATGCCAAGCCTACTTGCTTCCATTGTTACAGCCACTAACAGCTGCACTACTACTACTATTAGCTTATTATTACTGCCATCATTGCATCATATTAAGCATCTATTGAGAATTTTTTGTTTAGATATTGTTCATCCAGTTCTTCCTTACAGATAGATTGGAAATCTGATACTTATAATTGTGCATTAGAGTAGTCTACAGTGTTATGTACTATATACAGTAGATACAAATTGATGTTCATTATTGTCTTCAAGGCAGCTTGACAGGCTGAAATCCTCAGATCTGTTATCCCTGGTGGATTCAACTTTCACACTGGCTCTGGGCTCAGTAGCATCCACATCCATTTCAGTGGGCATTGCAGCAAAGCTAGCACTTGTAGAAGGTCTAGTATTTATGAGCATCACATTCAGCTCTTTCTCCTTGGCCTTTTCAAACTATTTAAGGAGTCCTGTGTTGCAGATGACAGTCAGGCTGAGCCTGTGAACTGACTTTTCTGGCACCTAGTTCCAAAGGGGATATTTAGAAAACATAGTTTTAATATATGAGTTTTAATTAGAAAACTCACTAGACTGGATGACTACAGTTGATCAGACTGAGGAATTTCAAGGCTTAGAGTAGACAATATCTTGTAGCTAGTAGGACTCTTTTAAGTTCAAAATATGTAATGGCAGCATGAGCAATAGTGCTATGTCTGAGGTCAATCAATAAAACTGAAGTAAGTCTTTGATTACAAAAGAACTGCCTATGGTAAATAGATTACTAGGCTTATATACATTAGTAATAAGAGTAGCCAATGTAGCAAGGTAAAGATAATAAAGAAAATCACAAGAAAGATCAGTAAAGATAAGATAGTGACCATTACAAATGGCCACTGCAAGCATCAAAGAAATCATGCCTCTTTGTCCAGGGTCCAGCCATTGATTAAAGAAACAATGAAGGACAAGTATATAAATTATATATAGACTTAATCACCTTCAATTGATTGCACCAAAAACTGAGGGTGAGTTATCAACATATTCTTACATTACAAGCAACAGACTTATAGTATCATAGATAAGAACTTATAGTGTACTATTTATAAGATCTATTAGTATAATCCTTTAACAGGTTATGGGCTATTGCTGTCTCTGAATACAAAGCATTACATTTTGGAATTTGCAAGTAAAGAAATCACTCACCTTCACTAGATTGATTATCTGATTTTCTTCATTATTTTTGCCTTTCAACATATACTGCTATATCTTTGATAAGTGAGAATACCACTAAACCTTCTCCTCTCCCACTGAATTCTCTGCACCTCTGACAGCTACTAGAATCACCAAGATGAAGCTTGTGGACAACTCTAACAATTCAATTATCATCCCAATGGAAAAAATCACATCCTCTTAGACTAGACACATTTTAGATAAAGATAATAGGAAGTATGCAGAGTGGGCTTACACAATAAAACTTGAGCTATTAATGGTGCAACTCTGGGATTACATCTTTGATCCCCCACCATCTCCACACTCCACACACAAGCCACATGCCCATTGTGCCTAGGCTTTAAATAAGCACCTGGCAGCTTCTTTCTTAAAGCATACTATATTGTTGTTCAAATAGAAACTTTGCATCAAATAGAAGAACTCAGTGGACCTATGAAAGTACTTCAAAGATTGTCATAGTGTTACAGTGCCCATGAAGTAAGTCTGCCTTTTGCAAAAAGTGCTTATTACAAAATATTCCTTGTCTAAACTACTCATGAAGATGGTTGATTATCCATTCAAGGCAGGAGATATTATAAAGAATTTGCTGAAATCTATTGTAGTCCTATATGCCTTATTTAACAAGTTATACAACTACATATATTTCATTATATTGTGTGACTTAGGACATGCTGAAAGCACCAAGGCATATGATTCAACAAAGATATGGCAATTCATCAAAAAGAAACAAACCCTCTTAGAGGCAAACATATCTAGCACCACCCCCATAGATACAATCCTAACCATATATGCTATAAAGCTTACTAGAGGCAGCAAACTTGTATATTTTATATATAAAGCATGAAATTACTTGATACATATATATACAGGATACAAAGCTCTATGGTGCATTCTGGAGAGTGATGCAATGATAATAAATACACCTTTGCACCTACTCAGCTCAAAACAGTGCAACCTTCCTCTCCACCTCAACTTTCAAAATTCTGGCATCTACTAGACACTCTCTGCAATGTGCACTCCCACTCACCCCAAACCCTTTTCTCAGATCTTTGAAAACCTCTAAAAGCCTAATTTTTTTATGGGTTTTGCCTCAATTTCTCTTTCTGATGGCCTCCCTTCTCCTAACTAGGCCTTTATACTTCTTGAAGATAGTAGACTTCTAAGCCAAGGCCTATTGAAAGGAGAATTTCTGGATGGCAAATCTCCCTGGTGACTGAAAACCAGCCATCAGCACATTTCCTCCACCTAGAAGACTTTAGAAATAATTACTACTACTATTATAATTCTAGAGGTTTTCTTGCTAATAGCAGAGATCAAGGAAAAGTTCAAGATGCCTTAGCCTGTGGAGAATGTTTATAAATTCAAAAACTCAAGCTGTTTAGTGGCTGCAATCTTCTAAAATGATAAATTTTTCTGATACTGAATACCTTCCAAGACAAGCTATACATGTACACCTTTAATAGAGCTCAAGTAGCCTTTCTATTGTGCTACCTGCAAGGCATTGTACTGACTACCTTACTCTAAGATAACTTGCAACATTCTTTGTTTTCAGATTGGGAAGTTTTTGTAATAGAATTTTCTAATAAGTTTGGAGTTTATAACATCATTGCTAGAGCTAAAAGAAACTTGGTGTTACTTTAAATGAGTTTCAGGGAATGCTTCACTGCCTTTATGATTTACTTTGAGAAGGAGGCCTACAAAACTGCAAGAGTGACTACTGGAGGCTGTGGCTCAGTCACACAGCTGGCAGAGAGAGATCCAAAGATATATTAATAAAGGTAATATAGATACAAATAATAAAGTGCTAACTTAGCAAAGGAAAATCCAAAGAAAACAAGTCTAAAGATTCACTCTGCTCATTAATAAAAAATATTCTAAGGTTAAGTCATGTGACTGTCACAGTGTGACATTATCACACTAATGTCACACTCACAGTCATAGTCATGTTACAAATTATATGGTTACTAGGTTATGAAGCCATATAAGTTGAATTACTTTTCTAGAGTCTAGAAAAGGCTTCAAATTAATAAGGAAGTTTGTTCCCACAGTTTGGCCAGTGAGGAGTTTGATAAAGGCAATAGAAGGCAAATAAATTAGAGTAAAAAGGCCTAAAAATTAGAAGGAAACATGAGGTAAAAAATCTTCAAAAGGGTGGTTTCCTAATAAAAACAGGCTAAAATTATAATGCCCTTCATTTCTATCTCTACAAAGCCCTCTCTGAATGCATTTGCAAGGTCTTCCAAATTACACCAAAGTAAACTATATATGATAGCCTTAGGAACCTCATTATACAGACTAACCAATGCATTAGAAAGATCAAGTGAGGCAATTTCTTATATGACAATTTAAAGGAGGCCAAAACTCTTTTAGCAACATGAGGTGGCAACTCTAGATATAGTATTTCTACCTTCAAAAAAATCTGATTGATTCTGAAAAGACCTCTGACAACTATCTAAACTCTACTGGATCACTTTACAATTGCCTCTAGCCCACACCTAGGCTGCTAATTGCAATAATTCCCTAATAATGAATAAAAATAACTTTGAAAACTTGCTGGACACTGATGATTGCCTTGATAATGATGTGAAATTAAGTTATTTGGATTAGTTTAAATAGAGGCAATTACAAATAAACTAGCTTTTACTAAGTTCTGGAGCTAAATTATACTTTACAAAGTACTTTTATAAAATATATAGGTGGGTAATAGAATTTATTGATTTTTCAGTCAATGCAACCTCAATCACACCAAAAGAAGGTCCAAAAAGTGTATCAAACTATTGACCTGAGGTATATTATTGCCTTGGGCCTAAAATATCCACTCTCTAGAAATTCTAAGCATGGGCAATTAGCAACTTGCTAAATGTCACAGAATTTCCCTCTATTTATATTATTTTCTCTCTCTATAATATATGACATTTTTTAGTTATTCTGGGCCATTTTCTAGCTATTGGGCCTTTATTTTTTCAGTTTTAAGAGACTTAGTATAAATTTTCCTGGTCAAGAGAGGGTTCTCTAATGTTTTTAATGCTCTGATTCTGTAAATTATTATTATCTCCCTCAATAATACTATAAATGCCTCTAGATTTTTTTCATCAAGTGTGGATTAATCAGACCTTTCCAGCAATATAGCCTTCTTGTCAAGATATAAGCATTTTATCAAAGCTTGCTCAATTTTCCTTAACAACTAAATTTAGCTTTTTCCATCAAATTGCTTATCCTTTTATTAGTTTGCCATAGAATGTCTTTGGACAACTTTCATTGTGTGCAGATTGATTAAACAATCAAAACAATACCCAATATGTAGGAATTCATATGTATTCTCACTAAGATATGCTCATTTTATTGTCAAGGTATAATGCTTTCCTTAAAATAAGTTACATGATCTTTGGAAATCTGAGCATAGTTACATAATCATAATCACATGATTGATTTGAGTGTGCATTAGATCAAAATACTAATAAGCTGATTTTTCAACATTTAAACCACCAATAAGGCTGATTTAATATGATATAGAGAGGGATTTTCAAAGTGGTTCTGGCTATATCATTTGCCTACAGTTTTCAGCAGAAGTCTGTTTACTACCTTGAGCAAAGCACTTTGGGATGTGCTATCTAGATTATTAATGGCAAAAAATTCAAATTTTAATATGTGAAAAATGAAACAATAATTTAGCAAATTCCAAAGACATGCTGAATCACAGCATTAACTCTAAAATTTTTGCACTAAACATCCACCTACATGCAATGGCACTTGCTCTAATTACTTACATAGTATATCTCTTCTTCTAAGCTTTCCAGCTCTTTCTTTTTTATACTTTCTTCCTCTAACCTTCAAACCTACTTTAATACTAATTAACAGTAGTGCTACTAATAATTTTGTTAATAAAGCCTGGGCCCTAAATGCAAGATTTTTCTTTATATAGCTCCCCAACTTCATTCAGCTCTGCCTCTTCAATGATAAAACCTCATTTACAAGAAACATTATTTATTGTTTCTATATTTATTTAATCTTCTAAGATGAAATCTGTGGAAAGCTCTAGATATTGATAATAAAACTACATAAAAGTCTATTTCTTGCCCTAAGACTCCCTTGGCTTTACAATGTGAATCCTTGAATCAACTAATGCCACCTCAAAATAGCTCTTAGTTGGAACTCCTCTCACTCCTTATGTTAAATCAACTTT
Organism: Termitomyces heimii; assembly: GCA_003313675.1. NCBI lineage: Eukaryota > Fungi > Basidiomycota > Agaricomycetes > Agaricales > Lyophyllaceae > Termitomyces > Termitomyces heimii. Next base: position 26,089 of record QLON01001019.1, read on the forward strand.
TACATTCCTAATCTCAAGGCAACCTCTAATAGCACTAAAAGAGCTCTAGTAATTACAGGAAGGTTGCACTCTAGCTCCACTAAGTTATTCATTATTAATGTCATATTCTAGTTCATTAACAAAACTCACTCTGTCTTTATCAACAGTAGTACCATTGAAATATTTGTCAGGTTTAATTTAGCATTATTAGGCAAGAATCTGGATAAATCCACTGAAATTCAGCTCATTAATGGTTAATCCACCTCCTCTGGACCTATTAAATAACACTACAAGAATAAACTCATGCTTACTAATGGACTAAGTTTTTCTGTCAACCTTTACCTAATCTAGCTACATGCCCTAGCTCTAAATAATGAACCCTGACATTCACTGAAAAACTATAAGCATGATGTTTAATACTAAAGAAGCATAACTGGCTGCCATTATATCTCTTAAATCATGACACAACCTGACTATCAAGAATGTTTCTGATTTTGACTGATTCTGACTGCAAATGACTTAGGCAATTCCTCTTTTTTGAGATCTAGAAGGGGGAGATGAAGATACTCTCCAACATTTTCACTCAACATTTCCTAAAACAAGTATAAAGGCCACTTGTAATTTTAATTAAAGTCTTTTGACTTGTCTTTACCTCCAACATATGCTTTATTAGTATTATGCTATTTACACAACTTGTCCAATCAAGAGCTAAGGCCTACTAACTCTACATCATTTTTAACTTCTTTAAGAAATACCTTTAATCTAACTAAGTAGCAACAAAGCCAAAAATAAAAGAACAAATCCTGCAAGAAGTCATTTCTTCTAAATACTATAAATTTACCAATGTCTTTTCCAAAGGCAGCAGAAGAGAATTGCCTCCTCATTGCCATTATAACTACTAAATTGAGCTAAAAAATTAGTAAGATGCTACTTTTTAAGAAAATCTATAACATATTGGAAGTAGAATTCCAAGCCCTGAAGAAATACCTCAATGACATACTTAGAAAAGGATTCATATGACCCTTAGCATCTTCTGCAGGCACTCCTGTTCTTTTTGTCAAAAAGAAAGACCACTCCCTCTAACTTTGTGATAACTACCACAGACTAAACTAAGTCACTAAGAAGAACTGCTACTCCCTTCTTTTCATTAGTGACCTTATTGATTGCTTTCACAGCACTAAGATTTATACAAAGATCAACCTCCAATCTGATTATAATAATGTCTGAATAGCCCTGGATTATGAGTGAAAAATAGCATTCTAGACATTGTATAGTCTATTTGAATACCTTATCATGCCTTTTAGAATGACTAACTCTCTGCCATATTTCAATATTTTATAAATAATATCTTTTATGACATGAATAATGTATTTGTCATTGTATACTTGGATAACATTCTCATCTTCTCTGACTTGCTTGCAAAGCATTAAAAATATATTCAACACATTTTAAAATGATTCCAAAACTACAACTTGCATGCCAAACCTAAAAAGTGTGCATTTTATATTACTGAAGTTAAATATCTTGGCATCATTGTATTTTTTAATGAAGTTTGAATGGACTCAGTAAAAGTCAAAATGATCATCTCTTGGCTAAAATCTTAGAATGTGAAACAAATACAGTTTTTCCTAGATTTTGCTAACTTTTATAAATGATTCATTGACAATTATTCTAGTTAACTCAGAAAAATCAGTCCTGGAACTGAGACTCTAATTGCTAAAGCATTTTTGAATTCCCGAAGAAAGTCTTCACCTCTGACTCTATTGTCTAACACTTCAATCTGTTGCTACTCAATTCTTGAATATAACACCTCAGACTATGCTATTGCTAACATCCTATTATAAATGTACTCCAACAGCAAAAACCTACACTCCATCACCTTTTACACCTGATTAATGATCACTGCCAAACTCAACTATGACATTTATAATAAGGAGCTTCTTATAATTATAGAAGCATTCTGACAGTAGCATGCATACTTTGAAGGAGCCTAGCATCATATCCAAGTCTACTTCAATAACCTTTAATACTTTACTATCATAATGTGATTTAGCTAGAGATAAGCTTATTAGTTAGAGATTCTGTTTAAATATGACTTTACTATCAACTATTAATCAAGACAATTTAGCACAAAATCTAATGCCTTTATCTAATGCCCTGATATATACCTAAAAAAATCCTTTAATATAAATTAGAATGCTTTCAACCACTATATAATTATTCTTTCAGAACAGCTCAATTCTATATGGCTGCTTGATGAGGAGAGCCTCCTGAATCAGATTCAAAATGCTTTAACTGACATGTACTTTTGTAACTATAACTTCTAGAATATGCTAGAAAACTCTACAGATAATATAGTTCCTCCCTCTCTCTTTACTCTTTCTTCTGATAAAAAGCTCCTACTTCAGATTGGACTCATCTATGTTTTAAACTATGGCAAACTCTGCCTTAGCATATTGCAACAAAACTACAACTACAAGCTATATGGCTACTCCAGCATTAAAAAAACCCTCCAACTTATTAACTAAATATTTTTCCAGCCCAGAATAAAGAAGGACATTATCTATTCAGTATATATAAACTTACAATGCTTGCCACTATACCAAAGTATCTCAATACTAATCCTTTGAATTTCTTAAACTGCTACTAATCAACCAGCAATTCTAGTTCTTCCTATCTATGAATCACATTATAGAACTCATCAACTTCAAAGATTATAATATAATCCTTATAGTAGTTTGCCACTTCACAAAGTAAGCAGTCTTCATTTTCTGCTACACTATTAATTATGCTTTGAAGCTTGCTCACCTCTTCATCTGACATATTTTCTCAAAATACAGGCTCTTCAATAATATTATTTACAACTATAAAATACTATTTATCTCTAAATTCTGGCAATTACTCTGTCAAGCTCTAAATATCAAGTTAGCACTCTTCATAGCCTATTACTCAAAGACTGACAGATAGATAGAACAAGTTAGCCAGACCATAGAACAATACCTCCACATTTATATTAATTATTTGCAATAATGCACTAAACTCCCTGTTGCAGAATTAACTTACAATAATATGCCTCACTTTACCATAGAAGTTTTTCCTTTCTTTGCTAATAAGAATTATAACTTCTAGCTCATCATTTCTTTGCAAGATATCTTCTCCTATACTACTCATAAAGTCATTTACAATCTTCAGGCCTTGCAAGATTACTTCTATATAGAAATTGAAACTACTAACTAAATTTATGGCAAATAAGCCAACTCAAAGTAAAAACTCACTCTAAACTAGCCTATTGGCACTTGTATGTAGCTCAACCACTAAAATATAAAAACTTGGTAACTATTGCTCAAACTTAACTATAAGCACCTAAAACTATTCTGAATAACAAAAAAAAATTTCTTTTCATGCATATTACTTTGACCTACTCTCAAACATAAAAGATATATACTCTATCTTCCATGTTTGACTCTTAACTAAGCAAAACCTTAACACTTTTCTGAAATGATAGAGTAAATCACCTCCATCTATAGAGGCAGATAAAGAGCTACAGTATGAGGTAGACAAAATCATTGACTCTTATTGTTACTAAGAATAAGTGATATACTTAGTTTGATAGGTAAGTTATAGTTTAGAAAACAACACCTTAAAACTACAAAATCACATTGCAGGTGCTTGAGATGCTCTTTAGAAGTTTTAACAATACTTTTTAGAGAAACCTAAGAATCTTAGAAATTTCTAAAGCTATAATTACCCCATGTTTTCTCTCATCAGGCTTTTTCACTCTAATTCATATGCTTTCTACTGCCTTTGTCAAATTCCTCACTAGCTGGATTATGAAAACACCAGACTCTAGAAAAGTAATTCAACTCACATTGCTCTATAACCTGCTGATTATGTGACTTGTAATATAACTATAACTATGATGATATATCTATCTTAACAATGAGACAAGATAAAGCTATTGATCATCAAAAAGTCTGAATAAAATAGACTTCTGCTAAAAACTATAAGCAAATGACATAGCTAGAACTACTTTAAAAAGCCCTTTCCATATTATGTTAGATTAGTCTTATTAGTGGCCTAAATGTTGAGAAATCAGCTTATTAATATTTTGATCTAATGTGCATTCAAATCAATCATGTAATTATAATCATGTGACTATGCTCAGGTTTCTGAAGATTAGGTAACTTATCTGAAGAAAAGCATTATACCTTGTCAATAAAATGGGCATATCTTAGCAAGAATATATATAAACTCCTACATATTGAATATCATTTTAATTGCCTAATCAATCTACACACAATAACAGTCCAAAGGTATTCCATAGTGAACTAATAAAAGGATTAGTGATTTGATGGGAAAAGCTAAATTTAGCTACTGAGGAAAATTAAGCAGGCATTGATAAAATGCTTATATCTTAGCAGAAAAACTATTAAACCCTATTGTGTCCAGTATTGTTGAAAAGGTCTAATTAATTTGCACCTAATAAAAAAAAATTTAAAGGCATTTGAGGAAGACCTGAGGAAAATATTAATAATTTACAGAACCAGAGCACTAAAAATATTGGAGGACCCTCTCTTGGCCAGGAAAATTTATACCAAGTCTCTTGAAACCAGAAAATAAAGGCTCAGAAGCTGTAAAATAACTAAAAAATATCATTTATTATAGAAAGAGGAAATAATATAAATAGAGGGGAATTTTGTAACATTTAGCAGGTTGCTGATTGCCCATGCTCAAAATCTCCAGAAAGTGGATATCTTAGGCTTAAGGCAATAGTATACTTCAGGTCAATAGTTTGATATGCTTTTTAGACCTTTTTTTGGTGTAACTAAGGTTGCATTGACTAAAAACCAATAAATTCTATTATCTACCCATATATTTTATAAAAGTACTTTGTAAAGTGAAATTTAGCCCCAGAACTTAGTGAAAGCTAGTTCATTTATAATTGCCTTTATTCAAACTAATCCAAATAACCTAATTTTGCATTAATAAGTAAAGAGAGTTTATTTGAAGGCTGCCACATTTGATATTATTTCAAGTAAAGGCCTTATTTTATTTGACTATAAGATTAGTAAGAATTGCCAACTTAGTATTGATAAGGAACCCAGTGCCATGGTCTTTGATAAATTATTATCTTTTTTTAATAAATTGCTCAGTGAGTGTAACTAGTAAAAAATTAAAATTGAGAGTTGGTATATTAGTAAGAAGGTTATTAAGAATTTTCTGCTTAATTTAAAAGTCCTCAAAAATAATACTGGCCATAAGCTTAATTTTTGATGCTATAAGCCTATACTTCTTTTTGGTTTGAACACTTTTCCTTTTAAAAGTATTAACATTCACATATAAAGAAATAGTAAAATTATTAGCAAGAAAGATAGTGGTTATATATCCAAGAATGGTAAAAGAAGAAGAGGCAAGAAGAGTGGCAAGATATATATTAGTTGTGGCAAATAGAAGGAAAGTGTTTAAAGCAGTAAGATATAAATAAGCAAAAGAAGAATTGGCAAGGCTTTATATATTTTGGAGTTTTTGTGTAGTATAATAGAAGTTGGTAATACTAGAAATAGTAAAGTCAAGTAGAACAAATGATATAAAACTAGTTTAGTGGTTATATTCAAGTGCTAAGGCTTTATTTCTATGATTGTCAGTAATAATCTCATTGATGGTAGATGAAAATACTTATGAAAATGCAGGTATTTGTCTTGCTAGAAAAAGTTAGTATTAAATGCCAGAGTTTGGGTTGCTAATAGTGAGAGTTATTTTATTATCAGGAAGTGTTTTAACAACTAAGTGCATAAAAACCTTAAAGGGCCTACTAAGAAATAGGTTGTATATTAGCAAACATATGATATGTATTTGCAGATAAAAAGTTAAGTCATTAATAGTGCATAGCATGTTTTTAGTGAATTTCAAAGATTAATGATTTATTAATAGTATCATTGAAATAATAAATGGATTATGAATTAGTTTCAAGTCATTAGTAACTTCTATGGCTATAAAGATAATTTGAGATTTACTATTAACTATTGCCTCAACTTTGCTTAATTATTAACAGTAATAATTATAGATCAGATAATCTATAAGTTCTGTGCAATAGTAAGAATATCTGGATCCTTATTTTAGTTAAGTGATTTAATATAAATTTTAACAGAATCAACAGAAATAATATTAGTGCTTATAAGTAAAGCATTATTGATCTCATCAATCTCTTAAATAGTCATTACTAAGGGTTATTTGGAGGTTACTGCCATTTTAACTTAGTTGAAAATATTTAATGCTATATTGCAAAGCTTCTTTACTAAAAGAGTTACTAAAATTTTTATAATGTGGTCAAATATGTAGTTAAACTTTTCTATGTCAAATATAAATGCTATTAGTTAGTAATTCTCAGTGCATTTTTTAAGAGTAGCAAAGTTTTATTGTAAAAGAAGAGTATAGCAATTATTAATACTAAAATATCAGTACAGTAGTAGCTAAATTGAGTTAGTAGCTATAGCTAGAATAAAACTAAAAGTGCAATAACTGAAGCTGGTACCAGTGCAGAAGTCAATGCAGAAATAAATGTGGGGATGATTATCAGTGCAGCAAGTTAATTGGTAGATTTATATTCTTTCAATGCTTATTTTGGTTTTGTAATTTCAATATGTCATAACTCTACCACACTCTCCTAAGCATGATTACATAAACCTCTGCCCCCCTTCTTTTCCAATATCTAACCATCAATGATCCAATCACTAGGCTTTTCTAAAGTCACTACTCCTCAATAATTAAACAATGCTCAATATCTCTAATAGAGCCAGATCACTTTTGACACTATACAAATACCACTCTGCATAATTGCCTCACAGCTCCTGACTTCTATGCAATTGTACTGCTGCCCAATCACACTAAGGCCTGATCTTCTCCAGTATAATCACTTTTGAAGTTTAAGACATTTCATAGGTACTTAGGGAGTAGCTTTATAATTAGTACAATAGTTTTGATATTTGCCCACACTTCTCTAGTCTTTTCTATTTGCTCTCAGTCTCTTCCATGTCTCTATCACTATCAATTTTATTTTGCTTCTTTCCTGAATTAATCTCTTCTCTCTTCTTAAGCTCTTTTTTCCATCTCTGCTTTATCTTATCTATTGCATCCATTCTTATCTCTATTTCTCTTGACTTTCTCTTTCTCTCATTTTTCTTTTTCTTTTTCTCAACTCAGCTCTGACTTCCCAATCCTTTCAGTTTTTCTTCCATAGTCCTACTCTATTATTTCACTGACTTTTCCTCCTATTCTACTTTTAGTCTATTTCTTCTTATTTCATCCTTCTCCTTTCTTTCTTTAATCTAATCTTCTCTCTACTCCTTTGCTCAATTCTTATCTTTGTTTTAACTCCATTTCTCTATCTCAACTATATTTCTCCATCTACTTATCTTCATTTTACTTACTATACTCTACCTCTGATTTTTTAGCTCTCCTTTTCTTTTTCTATACTCCTTACTCCTTTCTCAGTTTGATTATCTCCTTCATTTCTTATATTCTCCTTAGTGCCAAACTCCAGTGCTAACTTCAGACCTCTATATAAGTTTTCCTTTTCAGCAAGAGCCAACTAGTAGATTTCTGCTCAATAAAGTGAGTTCCTAAATTAGTGAGACCTAATACAATGTCATTAAAGACCTAGTTCTTAAGTGTTTGTAGTTTATTTTCCAAGTTAGCAATATGTGCTTTTTAAAAGAGTTCTGGCTAATCAGTAATACTATTCAAATAAAGTACCTCATGAATTATCTATTATTATACTGCTTATTCTGCATTAAAATTATCATTGTTTGAAAAAGTGCTAAAGATCTGGTTATCAAAGTTGCATCTATGCCATTCATCTACCTGCTCTTAATAGGACTTAAGTTCTGGATAGTTAGAAATATTACTGCATAAGCCCAAATTTACTCTATTATTAAGAGCTCAATGATATTTTCCTTGCCAAATGTATTGTTTCAACATATTGTAGCATCTATAAGTTATAATATATCTGATTTCTCTAATTTCTAAATACCTAATAATCTTAATCTATAACAATGTTGGAATGCCTTGCTGAAATAGCTGTTATTTCTTATTTATGTAGAGTTTGCCATTTTGAATGAGCCATTATGAAACCTTCTGAAATTTACAATAATAGGTTGAAAAGGTGCTAAGAGAGTATATGCCATTATTAAAGATATCTTGGATCATTTTTTAAAGTTTGTTTATTATATATTATGTTAATTCTTCAACTTCCAGGTAGAGTTGAATTATTGCCACTTTTTAGGTCTTATAAATTGGTGCAATCTGTCCTTTGATTAGTAAGGTAAATTTTAATAAGCTAGTTCAGATTTTTGCTATGTTGTAAGAAATATATCTAACCTTGTGCCCTTCTGAATTAATTCTCCTTCTTGGCATATTGGCAATGCCAAACTAGATTTACTGATGCTAGCTTCACCACCATCAGTAACTATTACCTTCTCCTTCTTTACAAACTTCCTTGCCTATAAAACTAGGACCACCTGCTTATAAGTGCACTTAGAATACATTAGAAGCATTCCTCTTTTAATGAGTTTTAATGCTATTGAGAGTGCAAGCATATTTTTAACTATTATAGCAAAGGCAGGGCTGTGTGCTAGTAGGGTATTAGCAGCTCTCTGAATTATTATCTGCTCAATATTTATCAACAAAGTTAAGAAAGAAATGATAAGTCAAGTAGTAATAAGATTTATTATATTGCAAGCCTCCTCAAAACTTTGCCAAGCCTCAGCAGTTACTATTTTCTTCCCTTTCAGCTCTGATAACTTCATGCCAGTACTCACACTTGTATCTATCACTGTGTTGTCCTATTATAGGAGTAGCAAACTTTTAAGTTTCTTATTAATAAAAAAAGTTTAAGTTAATGCTTAAAATAAGTATTAATAACTAGGACTTGACTAGAGAAAGGAGTTATTCACCTTGTACCATGAAACTTTTGCCTTTTATAATGCTTGATTAGCAAGTCTTTGCTTACTAGTGCTATTGGACTCTTTAAAACACTAGTCTTTAAAGCAAAAACTCACTTGGTGGCTATCTTTGCTATCTTTATTATTACTACTACTACTTCTGCCTTAACTTTCTTCTTTGCCACTTCTATCACAACTGCTTTTGCTGCATTCATAGCTGCTGCCATTACTGCCTTTGCCTCAGCCTTCTTCTTTATCACTTCTGCTATAGCCACCTTTACTATATTCTTTGCTGCTACTACTGCCTTCACTTTTTCTATTTCTTTTCTCAATGCCTCCTAAGCTTGGCAAACTACCCATTATTCTTTTTTTATTTTATTGCAAAAAGATAAATCAGCCTATAGCTAAATTATACATTAGTTAAGGACTTATCTATAATGTTTGCCACTTATCATTATATATCCCTTAAATTTCTTCAACTTATCTTTAAGAGTTAAAGTGGAAGAAGGAGGAGGAGGGGCCTAAATAGCAAGGATTAGTAAATAGGGTAAATGGTAACAAATAAGTTAACTTACAAAAATAGTAAAAGAAACCAGCTATAGAATACTAATGTATTTTGCAAAATATTCCTTGCATCATGCTAGTACTTCTTCTTTCTAATTTCAAGACACCTCCTCCATATGCATTGCTTGCCATTATTTGTACAGCCACATGACTTCAGTAATTACACTTTATAAAGCTTCTTAACCAATGCCTTTAATATGTATTAAAAACATATTGGCTTTTGTAACAAAAGTCCATGCAGCAAGTTTGGCATTGCCACTAGAAGAACTGGCAGCAATAGTGAAAAAGGCAGTAATACAAGAAGCTGAAGACATATAAGGTCTTTGATGATAAATAAAAGTATTGAGGAAGTTTAATGAAGTCCATGCTATATACTAAACCTTTTTAGGCACCTTTAATTATGTACAGATTATTAGCAATTAATCTATAAGCACTAAAGATTGATTAAGAACTGTTAATTTTTAAGTTGAGGAGAAATGTTGAGCATTAAGCTAGGCTTACTGGTATTTGGCTTTATTTGGCAATGGTTTCCTTAGCAACTAACTGAATGGCCACTGCCACAAGGGCTAAAGTTACAAGGCAAGTTACTTATTATATTACAGTTATGCCAATAAGCAGCAATCAATAATCCTTAACAGCTACTAATAGTAGCAAATATATTAGCAGATTTGTTCATCACTACTGAGGTTATGCTACTGATTATCTGCTAGTAAATAGATTAGATTACAGAATTATATAATGTATAAGTTAGGCAACTTAGCAAAGGTTAGTCAATGTTCTTCAAATATTTTATAAGTAACATTTTTTGTTAGCTACTAATTAATTAATTACTATGCATAGACCTTACTAATTTTTAGCTTAATTCATGGTAAACTACTTACTCTTTTTGACTTTACCATTCATTACTGATCCTGAGGCTTGTCAATGGAGTCTTTATAGTTTTACTATAAATACTATACTTATTAAGTTAGTTAGATAATAAATAGATTCTCCCTTTTTGACATTACTTAAAATTAAAAGCTCATTTTCCATATTATTCTACTATCTTGCCACTTTGCTACTACTATTTAGGTGGCACTCCAACTCTATGCACTAAAAATATGCTAGTGAACATTGTTACTGATGCACTAAATCATTAATAGTAAGGCATAATTTTTAACTCTATTCCATTAAGCTCTAGTTTTTTATTGCATTTTCACTTACCATATATTCTTGCCAAGTTTTTAGGACCTATCCAGTACTCTCATTAATGAGTCCAAATGCTACACCTACCTCAAGCAATGCAAGGATCCTATGAGATTATCCCACTAAGTTAATATTATCATTACTAGCACTTAGCAACTTTTGAGCATCATCATTGTGCATCATAGGTTTATTCAGTTCTTTTAGGTGGCAGTGATTTTTTCTCCTGTTTGTTGATTCTTGTTTATCTCAGTCATTCCACATATTGCAATTTTGAAATATTGAAACTGTTGTGCATGCTTTTTAATTTCTATCTCACCAATTGAATGCAGTTGCTTTTTCTCTATCTTCTCAGTATAAATTGTTCCTCTTCTTCATCTTATTAACTTCTGCTTCCATGAATTCTGTGTAATTATATCAGAATTTTCCCACATATTAAGTAAGCACTACTAAAAATGTTTTTGTAGATAACTAAACAGTAATTTATCTTATTATTAGGCCATTTTTTAATATTTTGCAGGCTGCAAATCTTTGTTAGCACTTCTATAATTATAACATTAACAAAGAGCTCTACTTTCAGAGCCCTTGCAAGTCTCTGCAAGTAAGCACTTGTGATTTCAACAGACTGCAAACCATTTAGTACACTTTTTTGTTCTTATTGTTAGCTGAACTTCCAAAGGCCCATTATTATATAATTACTGAGCTATTAGTGGTGAATTGAGTCATGAAGTCACCACTGATAATCCTATCTTAGAAGGGTTAGCAAGTTTTGGTGAAGAAAACTTGATTTGGGGTCTGAGGTATAATTTAACTGTTATAGCTGCACATTCTAAATTGAGGTAAGATTGTCATGTCTAGCTAGCAATAAAAACTAACCATTGGGCTTGCTCAAGCTGCTTTTCTTTATTCTTTGAAGCTGATATGCCTTTAAAAACCTATTCATTTATATTTGCTAAGATTTCAAGGAGTGTGATTGCAAAAAGAACACAAGATCAGCAATTGGAATCATTAAGTATATTAGTAATATCCTTTCAATTTTAAGCACTATTAGATAGTATGGCTTTTTCAGCTTAATATGCTACCCACACTTTATGGTGTTGCTTCAGCTGCTGTGGGAGTTTGTAAAAGAGTTTTTCATTGGGTTGTTTATATACTACTTCATTTCAATGCTATGCAAGTTTTTCAAAATTAATAGATTTAGCCATGTTAGAGGCTGATGGTACTCATGCTGATTTTATGTTGAAAGCATTTATCTTAAGAAATTCATTGAAAAGTGCATATTTTGCAGATATGTGGATTAGAGTGACTGCATGTACAGTTTGCTGACATTGAGCCAGATATAAATATGTGCTCTTTGGTGCAATTAATAGGGTTGTTAGGAGATGAACAGGCATGTTGCAATAGTGTGGAGTTTTTTAAAGAGGTGCTTCAATATGCTGCATTCAATAATTTAAGACTATTTGTTTTAGTACTTTAATAATGCCTGATGATTTTTTTGTTGAACTGTGTGTGTGCCAAGAATTGAAGACATTGAAAAAAATGATAAAACACTAACTTCAATGGTAAGTTCTACAATCTCATCAGTGTGCCAAGTATTATAGCAAGTCTTATAGCATTTGCCAGTGTAATTACAATATTCAATCTAATAGCTAAAAATCAATCATTCATTATATGGGAATTAAACTTGAATTCAAACTGCTGTATTCTGCCTCTACTATATATTAGCAAGTATCTCATCTGCAAGCTCAGAAGATGCTTGTAAAGATCTAAATATTTGCCAAAGAGCCATATAGATATCACTTTCAACAGAATTTGTTTCTTGTAAACAACAATAAACTAACAGACTCTCAGGATCTAAACCTATTTCTTTATATAATTGCAAGCCAGGAGGATCAGACAGTAATCCAAGTCTGGCAATTTAAATGATTTAATCAGCTTGTTTTCTGGCTGCTTCAGAAAGGAGTAGTCCAGAACTTGAATTTACTGAATGCTGCTACATCAGACTCATCAAAAACAAGTAGAGTCTGACTGAAGGCTGCAGCAAAAGCTTTAAAGGCAGAGTGACTTTTAGAAAGAAAGCACAGTAAATAATCTTGAACATGCCATAAATTATCAAGAAGCCTTGTAAGAAGTGGCTTTGAAACTTCCAATGGCTAATAAAGTAGATTATTAGAAGCCCAGCTGGCAGGTCTAAATTAACATTGCAAATGAAATCATCAATATTTTTAAAAGCACTATATTTATCATCTAACTTAAAATCACCTGTTTCTAGCAAATTTACTAGTAATATAGATTAATAAGTATTTTTGTCACTTGTTCTTTGAGCTTTGCAAGTGTTCCAAAATCAATTTTGCAAACTGTAGAGGTTTCAAGAAGATTCATGAGCTCAAATAAAGACCATGCTTGAGCAACACATTGAAGATCAGCATTTATAGATCTACCTGTCTTGACAATCTGATTAGTTAATAAGAGGCCCTGTAACAATGGAGGAACAGATTGTGAGGTCCTGATTTGTAACATCTATTAAAAAGATCAGGTCAAAATTACTTGATTTGAAAAACTGATAACAAATCTTAAAAACATATACTACATTGTTTGTCACAATTTGAAGTACATTGAGTTGATTTATTTGTGGCCATGAAATAGTGCCAGGATTTCCTATTCCAGTTATTTCAACTTCATACTCTACATTAAAGCCAATGACTATATGTGAGCTCCTATAGAGATTGCTTTAGCATGAATGTGTATATATAGAATGCATAACAAATCTTGAAGATGGGGGCTCCATACTCCTGGAATAAGCAAGATCAGATACACTAATATCATTGATTTGAAGTAGTGCCAAATGGACTTAGATATAATGTATATGACCAACACCTTGGATTTAAAATACAGATTAAATTTTACCATCTATAGAATGAATATTTCAACCTATTAGGGTGGTATACTAAGAGAGTGAAAAAATCCTTTGAAAAACTTGCCTTAGAAGCATACACACCTCTATATGATCCAAATTATTATGTGGCTTGCTTGTTTGACAAAAACCTGTCCTCTGAGAAGGCTAACCATGAGTACAAATTAGACCTCATATATATATGGATGTTTGCATTTAGCAAGCTGCAACTAGAGGTCAAGGATGAAAAACTTCATGTCATTAGGCTTAACAGTTAGCAAATAAAGGCAGGTACTTACTTAGCAATACAATGTAATTTAGCTATTGTAAAAGACTCCTCCCATCAAATACCTAAGCCTCTTGTAGTAGTTGTTAACATCAATGGATATCTAGCTTGTGCATTGATAGACTTGGGTTCTCTAAGTGATTTTATATCAAGCACTTTAGTGCAGCAACTAGAAATCAAGAAAATAGAATTCACCTCCTCTGTTCTAATGCAACTTGCTGTCCAGGGATCCTGATCACACATTAATTATGATGCTACTGCCACCTTCAAGTACTAATCCATCAATGAAGACTGCTACTTTGATGTCATTAATCTCTCCAGCTACAATTTTATTTTGAGCACACCTTTTTTCTTTCAACATCATGTAACATTTGGAATCAACTCCTTATAAGTGATCATTGGATCATCTCAGTCAACTTCAATGCAAGGTCCAGGGGTTACACAGTTAGGCTCTAAATCAATGGTGATATATGAAGAGGATCTTGAGGAAGTGAGGAAGGAGTTACATCAATATGCTGCTCCCATATGTAAATCAGTAAGTGATACTCCACTGCCACCATTGCATGCAATAAACCATGAAATTAACCTAATAAACCCTAATAGGACATACTCATGGTACTCATCACACTGCCTTAAAGCAATGAGAATGCAATGGACTGAGAAACAAGATGCATATATCTAAAATGGCAGGTGAAAAGTTACCAGCAATAAAAACACAGTACTAATAATATTGATACCAAAGCCAATCAAGCATGAAGAACCATTATGATTATGGACTATCTTCAATTTACAGGCACAGAATGCAAATACTGTTAAAAAATCTTCTCCATTGCTCAATATAGATGGTATCCTAAGAAGAGCAGTTAAAGATTGGTGTCATTCCATCTTGGATGGTAAAAATGCTTATGAGCAAATCCACATGATACCAGAGCATGCTGAAAGAACTGCAGTAACAACATCTGATGAAAATATAGTTAGTAATGTAATTCAGCAAAGTGATTGTAACACACCTGCTACATATCAAGCTTTTATAAACCACATATTGATATGTCAGTCTCAAACTGTGAGACATGACAAAGCTATTGATCATCAAAAAGTCTGAATAAAAACAGACTTCTGCTGAAAACTGTAGGCAAATGATATAGCCAGAACTGCCTTTAAAATCCCTCTCTATATCATGTTCATCCCAAGAATCATTACATCCCTCACCCCTGCCTCACCACATGTTCCAACAGCTTTGTTCAACTCACTTCCATCAAGCTTAATCTCATCATTCACCCCACTCAACTCTTAAAATTTGTGGATCATGACACTGATGTCTGACACCACAGTGCAACAGTCAACCTTATTGAACCCATCAGTTATGAAACTTTTGCTAAAGCCTACAATGCATCTAAAGGCAATAATCCTTGTTTATTCATCATTTGCAACCTGGAGACTCAGCTCTATGATTATGATAGCTTTTCCATCCCCAGATCACTCCTCACATTTCCTATTATCAACAATCACTACTCTGAATTCCGCTCTTTCGGCATCATTAATGCCCAAGGTGATATTGTTGGATTTGGCATATCACACAGACACTCTGAGTTATTATGCTGGCCACAGGACCAATATTGTTGCATTGTGCCACAAGGCCATTAGATTCCATTGTTCACCTAGGACATATATATACTGGACTACTGTAGAACACAACCCTCAGTCAATTATAATCAGACTGAGGGGTATGTTACAATACTTACTAAAAGATACTGAACACTTCCTAACTGAACCATAGAATAACCTCATATTGTTCTAGGTACAGTCAATACAGTTATAATCAGACTGAGGAAATAACCTCATATTGTTCTAGGGTCTACTATTCTAACAGATATTAACATCAACGCCTGGGCCAGCTTAAAAAATGCCCTGCTCCGCCCGCACAGGGAGGCTGTTTGTAACCAGGCCCGAGTCTCTCTGCGCCAAGAGGGAAAATAAGCGCCGCTGTGCTGAGGAAGCACGCCCCGATGGTTTCAATTTGCCCATTACATCATCCAGCACCCACACCAGCAAGAAGCGTGGTTGTAGGGCCAAGTACGCCTCGGAATCCAGCGAGGCTCGCGACGATGAAAACATGGAGTTTGAGGACTTCCCCGACAACTGAAAAACTTATCCAGTGTGTATAGCCTCTACACTTGTTCAGATTATTCTTACTTCATACTGCGTTCCGTTGATTCACACTCCTTCTATTATCACGCTCTCTACTCTCGTCCATCATCTAATAGGCATCACTCGCATTGCTCTCAATACCTGGAGGGTGTATGTAACGGTCACTATCTTATCTTTACTGATCTTCCTATCTTCCTTGTGATTCCCTTTATTGTCTTTACCTTGCTGCACCGGCTACCCTTATTACTGATGTATATAGGCCTAGTAATCCGTTTACCGTAGGCAGTTCTTTTGCAATCGAGGACTTACTCCAGTTCTATTGATTGACCTAAGACTCTAGTGTGATGGCACCATTACTCACACTGCCATTACACCATCCGTCCGATCGCAACACCGAGGCCAATACACGTCTCGCTCTTGCACCATCTCCATGTACACGCGCCTGCTCAACCATGCCCATGCCCACGCGCACCCAGCCCCATTCAGGATAATCCGCTCTTCCCACCCTCCATTGCCATTGCCCTCTCCTTCACCTCCACGGCCAGTGCCAACTCAGCCTCAGCTTTGGCCTCAGCCTCAGCCCTCACGAATTTCTCCCCCGCGTAACGATGTTCCCCGTACGTTCTGGGGCCGCCTACAAACCAGCTGATCAACCCGCGACGGCAGTGCATGTCTATCGTGCTGATGCTGGTAGGGCGGCTCTGGTAAATCTGGGCGTGCGTGTGGGTGCGGAGCCGACAGGGTATTTTGATAGAGTATTGTTTGGTGTGGGGGGAGGGGTGGTAGTGGACAGTGGAGATGGGGGGGAGAATGCTGGTGCGGATAGTCATGAGTGGGAGATTTTAGACGGTTTGGTGGTGGTCAAAAGTTGATTGGGAGAGCACAACTTTCAATGTTGCACGACAGGCCAGTGCATATGCTGAAACGGAGAAGCACGTAAAAGGCGGCAGGTTTGGGGAGAAGGAAAACATCAATGCCGATGGCTCATCGAGAGACAGAAGTCAAAGCAGAAAAAAAAAAGCACAAGACCTCGAGATTCAAGCACGAATACGGGTTGCATTGATCTTCGTCTAGAGCCAGGGTACGGAGACAGTTGACATCCTTGTTGGATGTGATGCAGTCTACTTTGCCACTAGAGTTACTCTGTTCCCCACCTGCTGGGCTATGAAAACCACCGTGCTGGTGAGAAGAATCCTCAAAGTTGTGTGTTAAACATTCCCAGAATTGCAAGTCATGTAGTCCAAGCACTTGACCATCCTGCTTTACAGAATGTAGGCATGCAAGACCAGTAATCGACGCACTCAAGTCATTCCTTCTTGATCAATACTTCACTATGTTGTGATGCATTCATTTAGGAGATGTAATCAAAGTCTACAACAAGGACAATGGTTTTGGAATGCCTTTGACAAATGATTGTGTAGCCAATGTTCCTAAGGGGGAAGTTACCCAGTGTTATCAAGACTGGAAGCTCAACTTGGTCGACAAGGTACCTTAGCTCGCCACAGATGATACAAACACCGAGCCACTGGGTGATCCTCCACTTTTCATTTGTCAACTTGTTGGTCTACTCATTCAGACAGCTCTGATTGGTAAAATGAAGGTTGGGCTTTTCTGTCGGCACATGCTATGATGCCCTACCATGTATTGGAGCATTAGTGGACCTGCAGTGATCATACATGGCTAGTAGGAAGAAAACAGTTTGTTCAAAATCAACAACATACACACCAGCATGAAGGAGAAGATCTTGTCAATTTTTACACATGCAAAAAGGGTCACAATGCAACATATACATGCCCATTTTTAGGGCATGTTGCACCTGAATTACTGTTAGTCACCTGCCCACACTAACCCACCCCTTCAAGGTTCTGAAAAATATGTGGACATCTACAATCCTCTTGCTAAGAAAGGATGGATAGACTTTCAGAAACTAGAATCTTTCAATGGCTATAACTTCTGAACATGGTGAACTTACCTCACTTGGTGTGTCAACATGTTTCAAACCAAGCTGATAGCATTCCAGCTCGAAAGTTCCTGAGTTGCCTTTGCTGCATCATACTTACAGGGAATAGCCTTTGACCATTACACAGTCCTCTTTGACCCCAACAATTCAGTACTCTCCAACTGACAAGCCTTTGTCAAGAAACTTTTGAGCACATTTAGTGTCAGTGACATACCAGAGGCAATGGAGAAGAACTTAACCAATCTCTGAATGTGGATCAAAGGGCATTTCAGAACATTCATAGTACATTCTAAAAAGGAAGCTTACAAGATAGGATAGAAATACAATGCCTTTTGACATGCCCTCAGTGTAACGCAGTGGTTCCATGGCAGGTGCACCGTCTTCCCCGGACCTGCAGGATTGAGAGTCACACTTTCTCGTTCGTCTTTTCTCTCATCCCCACTGAACCTTCCAAAACCTTCCCATCATGTTGACTCTTCTCATCGGCACCACCACTCTCGCATCCATATCCCCACTCCATGACCACCCCTCCCTCTGTACCAAACCCATGCTCCATCAAAATACCCTGTCGGCTCCGCACTCACCGGTGGTTGATCAACTGATTTGTGGGCGGACTCAGAAGGTACCAAGGGGCGGGAAAACGGAATTATCCTGAATGAGCCTGGTTAGAGCGGGTGAGAAGGGCGCGTGTGCATGAGGGTGGTGTAAGGGCGAGACGTGAATCGGCCTCTGGAAGGGTAGTGCGTACGACATGCAGGGTCTCGTGCCCATGCCCATGTCCATTTTCATTCGGTACGCCGCTGGCTGCTGCTTGGAGACCCAGTGAGAGGAAATTGTCGTTATATAATTTCTTGTCTGGCATCGGTACCGGGTGACATCGTCATACCGGGGTAAAAGCTTGCGAGGCCGAGTTTGAGGACAAGGCTGAGCTCGCGCTGGCCATGGAGGCAGAGGTGAAGGAAAGGGCGGTGGCAGTGGAGGGTGGGGAGAGCGTGGTTACCCCAAACGGGGCTGCGTGGGCGTGAGGTTGGTGTAAGGGGGAAACGTGGATTATGGGTCGGTTCGTACAACGATAATACATGTACATATGGGACTGTACCACATTGCAAGAGCCATTAAATATCACGCTTCAGAAATGAAC
>QLON01001020.1:0-38123 GCA_003313675.1 Termitomyces heimii
GTGACAGTTCCAGCGCCGATGACGAGAAGGAGATCCCAGGCTCGTGAAGATTCAAAGATTGGATTTGTCACTCCTGCGATGTAAGCAGGGCTGCAAAAGGTGAGCATGGGGGAGAGTTCATGGTAGAAAGGCACTTACACTGACTCCCATTCATCCCTGTTGTTAAGGTTGGCGTAGGGAAATGCACGTTCGATGAAACCTCTCAGGACAGTGCCGCAACCGGAGCCCAAAGCGCATGCTGAAAGAACGAAACTTGAAACCTCGCCCGCAGGTCGTCGGTGGCCAAGGAAAATGATACGCTTCCCAGTGACAAGGGCATTGAAGAGAATAATGATTGGATGTGTCTGTGGTCCGTTCGTGTGCAAATGAGGGTGCTGAGGACCAGAGACATTCTGATGCGATGAAAACTCTTTGAACAGGGTGATTAATGAATACTTTTCAAGTTTATTTCGTCATTCGTTTTCACTATTTGAATGCGAGTAACAAGACGTACATCACCAACCTCCTCCGGAAATGTGAAAAGAGGCATCTTGATGGGGATCGGATGATCTCTGTAAGCCACTGTAGTATGGTAGAAATGGGTATCCTTTGCTAAACCAGCCCGAGAATGAGGGTCAAAGTAAGGTGGTATAGGGGGACCCGCTGCTCGAGTCGTCATATCCTTTGTCCGTGTCAAAGAAGACAGCGAAGACGCGTCTGTAGACCTTCTTTTTCGCGAAGACGCCACCATAGTGTTACTATTTCCCAGAGAGAGGACACTAAGGGAATCTCCAGCATCTTTGCCCGCTGCGAGGTCCAAGCCACTTTCTTCCCCGACCCACACAGCACTTCCTCCCAGAGAGAAGGAGGTGTCTGAAGGAGAATCAGGGTTGGTGCCCAACTGTGCTGACGCGCTCACGGCAGTGGTGATATCCATATTATCGGGAGCCGTATGTAGTTCTCTTTCGCGGGAGCGATTTTCCTCCTGTCGTTGCCGAGAGAACAGCTCTCCTTCAAAGCTTGAATAAGAATCCCCAGAATTGGTGGATTTATGTTGCAAGATAGATTTTGCGCTGGGCCGAGGATTACTCACATTCCAGTTTTGCTCGCGAACTGTGAACTTTTCAGAAAAAATGTCTTTTCTTTCTGAGGAACGCATAACGATCTTCTCCTGACGCGTCAGAAGTGGAGCTCCTGATAAATCCATCGCGTTCACTGCGTCAAACAAACGAGCCAGGCAGTCTTGAGATGGATCAGAAAAGTAATCATCAAGAGCCATTAGGAGGAAAGGCTTTCAAGGAGAAGGATAAGCAGGATAATAGCAATGTCTAAGTCCTACAGACCTTGAATACTTGTATGAACGGGTGCCTGGTACATATCGCTAGGGCAAGGACCTTGGCGCCACTACATGTACATCGTGAATAACTCAAAAACTACTAAGGCGTGATGTCACATACCGATCCAAAGTCTTGTCGTGCTTAGTACGAACGAGATTCAAAACGCATAATAAGTCTGGTTTATCCCTAGTCGATTCGTCTTGTTCGCCTGGTAATGGAACTGCTTTCGTTTCTGGGGTTTCAAGTGCTAAGACAGGTGATATAGTATTGAAGGGCGTCTGATTGAGGAAAAACACTGTCCAATCGTCTTGCTGCATCTCTGCGCCATCCGGAAGCATGGACATCGCAAGCACTCTGCCATAATCACCATTCAATGAAAACCCAAACACGACACACAAGTGTTGAGTCGCACCCCTCATCGACACCTAATGGTTGAGGGAATTGATATTTGAGCTGTGCACCCTCGAGAATGTGGAATTCAGCGAGGAGAACGAACGAACAATGGTTGCCATTGCTGCCCATGGCGAAGAGAAGCTAGCTGGATCATAGGTAATCAACTTCATCATATGAGAGCAATTTAGGCACAATTAGGTAAGCCGGAACACACAACGTTCAGGTTCAATGAACGCTGGTAGATAAGAAGTATGAGACCAGATAAGGATTTATCAATATTCGTGAACAACACAAATCGCATAAAAAGGGGTCTAATAGATCAATTTTACAATTAATCCCATCCAGTGCCAGTGGCAGGAACATCAGCACCCCATCCACCAGTAGCGGTTGGCTCGGCAGACCAGTCGGTGGGTCCTCCAGCAGCAGGTTCAGCGGACCAGTCAATCGCACCTGCAATACTCCATATATGAGTTGAAACAGAACATATTAACAACACAATCTTACCACCGTCTTGAACCAATGCAGGATTAATACCTCCAGCTTGAGGAGCACCAGAGACATCCCATTCAGAAGGAGCACCTTCGATAGCACCCTGCTGAGCAGCAAGCTTAGCGGCAGCCTCTTCTTGTTGTTGCTTCTCAACCTCTTCAGGATCCCTATAGAAGAACATATCCACCATGACATTCCAGCCATCGGAAGTACGAGGGATGGTCCCCCTAAGCCTCAAAACTTCACGAGCAAGCAACCACCAAATGAGACCGATGGAGTGTCTTGTTTTGTTGTTCGTCGGAATAGCGACATCGACAAATTGAAGGGGGGCATCAGTATCCGCGAGAGCTATGACAGGGATGTTAACATAGGATGCTTCCCGGATGGCCTGGTGATCAACACGAGGGTCGGTAACGACGATGAGACGGGGCTCTTTGAACGACCGTGTGATGTAATTAGTGAAAGAACCGGGAGTGAAACGGCCGGCAATTGCTTGAGCACCAGTGTTGGCAGCGAATTTGAGGACAGCACGGTGTCCATAAGGGCGAGCAGAAATAACACAAACGTCGTTGGGGTTCTCAACAGCAGCAATAATGCGCGCAGCGAGGACGAGCTTCTCCCAAGTTTTTCCAATGTTGATGATGTGGATTCCTAGAGAAAATTCTGAGAATTCGCCCTGAGTTATTCATCCCACCGAGAGCGCACCATCACTCCTCCTCTTCCAGACATAAGGTTCCATCTGCTTGTCGCAGTTTTTAGTGCCGATGTGGCATTGTGCAGCCAGGAGAAGTTGGATCTCCTCTTCAGTAGCGGCGAGAACGGACGGAAGTTTCGAGGCCATAATGTAGTACCTATGTAAGTGTCAGCATCCAGCCCCAATGAAACGCATCCACCCTCCGATTATCTTCAATTGACTCGGTTTTGCTGGTGGAGGCGTCAACAAGGCAACAAAGACATACCGTGAAGCTTCGGTGCTCGATGTCGGCTTAGGCGACGTTCACGGACAGTTTTGGATGGTTGGCGGGAGGCGGGTTCGTGTAAAGTTTACCGAGATAGGCTCCAATTTGTTCCCACGCTCCCTCAATTGCTTGCAAAACTTTTGGACGACTGATATTAATGTAGTTCAATGCTAAGCTCTATCTCTACGGTTCCCCCCGCTATATCGATAGAATTAATGGGAGCACCAAAGCCTAGTACGCTCTGCATAGGATCACATTCACTATTTTTATTGTCATATACTTTTACAAAGTTGCGATTAAGGTTTTGTCGTACTATACACCTAGTATCACGATATATACGCATTTCAACGTGCATGCGATAAGTTACCAAACTGAATTATGAGTCGCGAATGTTTTGAAATCATCTAAGTTGGACGAAAGCGCAAAACTGACCTTCAACGGGGAGCTCGTCGGTAATCAAGAGCAAACATTTGCAACAACCACAACTCATTGAACTCATTTGTTTCCAAGAATTCGGCAGTTGACGCGACTTCATTGGCACTTTAAATTTCTGTCGTCGCTGGTCATCCAGCTATCGTTGGACGTATAAACAGGTTTAAATACATTATGGACGACACTTCACGTACTATTGATATTGAAGTCGGCAGTCAAGAGGTAATCACCATCGACCTCGACATCCTTGACCCCAATCCCGAAGATGTGCTTGATCTATTGAAAGACGGTCAGTGCAAAATTTGGGTTTGGACCAAACTCGCGGGGGAATATTGGCGCAAGGGCTATCTGGAGGCTGCTGAGAAGATTGCGCGAACTGCTATTGAATGTGTGTGGGCTCCTGTTCTTACGAGACAATACTGAATCTCCTTTGCAGCTTCTCGAGCCAATGGAACCGAGTCTCATCTACCACCAATCTACTCCATGTTGGCGAATATACAACTAGCCTATGCTCGAAAGGCGCCAAAGCTTATCTTGCCTGACGCTCGTGCGTGTCTTCCCTTACGACGAAATATCTTTCGCCTGCTTATTTCTCTCTACCATGTTTACAACAGGACAGGATAGTATGAAGGGGGAAAAGTCGAAGGAGGAGTTTTATCGCGAAGCTGCACAATTACTTAACACAGGCGAAAGGATAGGAACAGAGTCTGGAGAAGGTGTTAGGGGAACTTTATCATTTTTAACGCGTGGTATGAGTTTTTGCAATCCAGAACGATGGGAGATAATGCTTCTTCTGACAAACTTCTGACCAAAGGTATACAACAACTCGCTACAAGGTCAATGGATGATGCACTGCGATCCTTTGACGGCGTCTTAATAGAAAAGCCTACAAATGTAGTGGCACTTCTAGGCAAAGTTTGTGAATCTCTATTGAAGTTTCTGATAACTAACTTGGCACTAAGGCGCGAATTCTTTATGCCCGGAGAAACTTTCGAGAGGCTCTCAGGATATTCCAGGACGTTCTGAGATATAACCCTCAATGTCTACCTGACCCGCGCATTGGGATTGGATTGTGCTTCTGGGCCCTTGACCAGAAGGCAAAGGCCACAGCTGCGTGGCAACGTAGTATGGAAGTAGTACGTGGTCTAATTCAGTCTGATTTAGCGAGGATTTACTCTCAACAGAATCCTTCAGAGTGGCCAGCTCAAGTGCTTCTTGGCTTGGAAGCCATCAACTCGAGTAAAAATGATGGTACACCAGAAACGGAGCGGGCGAGTCTCTTCATGCACGGTACGAGACTGATCAACATGGCTTTCAAGTCAAACCAACGAAGTGCTGCGGCTGCCAACGCTTTGTGCGAGGTGTTCCTGAGGAAAGGAGAGTATGACCGGGTATGTCTGTCGCCGTCACTATCCATCAGATGCTCATCCTCTCTATAGGCCCTTAAACTTGCTGAACGGACAATCCAATTTGCCGATACACTTACCGTCCTTACTGAAGGGTACCTAAGAGCAGGACGCGTTTCACACGCGGACGGATCTTTCAGTGATGCTTCGAAGTATTACTCTGCTGCTGTCGAGGGACAGCCTAAACATGTTGTCGGAGCAATCGGGCTGGCTCAGATGCAAATGCGAAATGGTCAGTCTGAGACTACAAGTACATTTTCAACAATTCTGGACTTGATGATGCTTTCGCAGATGAGATAGCTGCTGCGATCCACACCTTAGACACCCTTCTACAACCACCGAACGCCCAGCGCTCCATGGAAGCGACAGTCATTCTCGCGTCTCTACGCGCTCATCCACGACCTGGAGTATCTAGCTCTGACGTTGCCCAAGAACGGGCAAAAGCTCGTGATCTCTACGATCGAGTCATCAAAGGCTTCGAACTCGATGAGACCCGTGCGAATGGACATTCTGCCCCCAAACCCCCACGTCTTATTGTTGACGACATGGAGATGTATCTGGAGATTGCGCGCCTTTGGCAGGGGGAAAGCTTGGAACGTATGGGAAAGGCCCTGAGAGAAGCTTTCCGGATAAACGAGGCTATTGAACAAGTCGATTCACGCCTTTTGAATAATTTGGCAGTCCTGCAGCAAATTGAAGGTCACTTTCCGGAAGCAAGGGCTTTATACGAAAGGGCTCTGACCATTGCACTGAGTCTCGTGACTGATCAAGGAGAGGCCATGTCAACAACAATCCTATACAATCTTGCGAGGGTGTATGAAGAGCAAGGAGAAGAGACGTTGGCAAAAGATGCATACGAGAAATTGGTGACGAGACATCCTGAATACGTAGATGGTATTCCATTAATTTTACCTTATAAGCAATCACTAATCCGAAGTCCTACAGCCAAGATCCGGCAAGCTCAGATGTTGGCAGATCTCAACCGCCACAACGACGCTCATGAGCTCCTCAAGCAATGCCTCGTGTCACAAAACAATAATTTAAATCTCCGGGCATTTTACACTTACTTTCTCATTCAAACCAATCTTCCCAAACCGGCGAGGGAGTTCGTTTTTGCGACGTTAAAGGATCATGACAAGCATGACGTATTCTCACTATGCGCCGCAGGATGGCTTTGGTATCATCAGGCTCGAGAAAGTCGTGATACTAGCCCCAAAGGGATTGAAGAGCGTCGACAAGGTTTCCGAAGAACTGCAGAATTCTACGAAAAAGCTTTGCATTTGGACCCACTATGTGCTTTTGCTGCGCAGGGCTTGGCGATTGTCACTGCCGAGGATGCTCTCGGTTCCCTGGGTGGTGCTCTGGGTACAGCACCAGGAGTAGACGATGTACAAAGACGTATCAAGAACGCTCGAGAAGCCCTTGATGTTTTTGCAAAAGTCAGAGAGTCTATAGACGATGGCAGCGTATATCTAAATATGGGTCATTGCTACTACGCTCGCGATGAGTTTGACCGGGCGATTGAGAGCGTGTGTTTCTCTTCTTGAGTGACAAACCTACTACAACTCATCATTATCCAGTATGAAACAGCCTTGACTCGGTACAACGACGGCCGCAACGTGTCGATCTTGTTGTGTTTATGCAGATCATGGTATGCAAAGGCAGCAAAGGACCAACTATTTAATGCCATGAAACAAGCACTACGTTATGCCCAGATGGTGTGCATCGTTACTGTTTCTAATTTTCCCTCTGATTGAATTCGAACATAGGCATATCATATACATCCTAATGATAAGGCAATCGTCTACAACATTGCCATGATTCAGCAGAAGTCTGCTGAGATGCTGTTTGCAATTAGCCCTGCGAAGCGAACACTCAAAGACCTCCAGAGGGTCATTGATCAGGCCGCACAAGCTCAAAAGTATAGAATTTCAGTATTCGGTAACGTGCTTCTCAACTTTCTTTTTTAGGCTTTTTGCGTCTTTAGCCTCTGATAAGTCATCCATGGTCCCATACAGTCGGGAAATCGCTGATCAACGCCGGAAATACGGTGACAGCATGCTGCGGAAAGGAGATGAACATCTCGCAGCGCAGAGACAATTTGAGTCAGAGGCACAGGCAAAGATTAATGCTGCCAGGCGTAAACGTCAGGAGGAGAAAGAGAAGCAGGAGGAAATCGAAGTCAGTAATTGACCTTGCCCTTGTCACATCTCTGTTCACAGTTTTATCTGCATATCAGCGGCTCCGAATGGAAGAGTTGCGGAAGGAAGCAGAGAAGTTGGCAGAGGAGCGCAGATTGGCGCGAGAGAAGGCTATGCAATGGACACAAGAGGTCAAAGGGGAGAGCGATGAGGAGCGGGAACGGAGACCGAAGAAAATTCGCAAACCCAAACAAGACGCCGGTAGCGGGGATGAAGCTGAATTGAAGAAGAAGAGACGAGGAGGGAAAATCAAGAAAGCTGCAGACGGTGATGGTGAAGATCAGGGTATGTTCACAGAAGATGAAGGAGTTGAGAGACCAACAAAAAAGGTACGTCAGGGTCTTTTTGGAGCATTCAATCTCATTTTAAGTGGTCATCAGCGACGTGTGAAGAAGGCTGTTGTGAGGGATGACGAAGAGGAAGATGAGGATGTTGCCCGTCCTCAAACACAAAAGAGACAGAAGGAATAGTACGTGCTCTTCGTGTGACGTTGCTTGAACAGTTGATAACTCGCATTGCATTTAGTAAAAGTAAGGAGATGCTTTCCGATACAGATGATGAGATGTCATGACCACTCCCGTACTTGTTTTGATGTGATGTCGGTGTATAGTTGTATGTTGTATTTTCAATTCCGTTCTAGAATCTTTCCAATGTCCACGGCTTTACAATGCAACATCGTTATTTACGATGTCCCGTAGCAACGTTAACGTGATATCTGACTTCGGATAACGGGATTGTCAATGGATACGTGCATCTCTGGTATTCCGTCACCCTGAATCCTCACGCAAATCGGTCAATAATTTTCGTCATTCCAGAAATCAGGTAGTAAAGTTACAGAGCATATGTTACACAGAAATTAGACTGCTACGGTATACCCTTCGTTTTTCCCATCGTCTCGGGTAGAAATATGCCTCACAAAGCGTTCTCTCGGGAAGAATCGGTCGAGCCTGGATGGTCGCTTAGTCAAGTTTGTCTCACTCGGTGATTGGTCTTGGTCAGAGGTAAAGAAATTAAGGACAGCTGACCAGAATCTATTTCCGCTCAACGCCTGATCATCTTGAAAAAGGAATTGGTCTGCTATCTTTGCTAGATGGCGAGCCTCTGCAGTATCTCGTCTTGAGACGATACTGCTTGGTGGAGGCCGCTCTTCTCCATCAAGGGCCCAAGCCCAGTTCCAGCTCTCAGACGATGTAAAAGACCCTTTTCTTCGTCCGCGAGAAGTCACGGAACTCGATGGCCCACTGCTCTCGGCCTCACTGAGTATCAGTTTATGGTGAAGGGTAGCAAGGCCCCGTTTGATGTCCTTCCTAGCAAGTTTCAAATTGTGTCGCCGGTCTCTCTCGATTGCACGGATAGTGTGTGCAAACTTCTTGTCAAACATAGCACTCGCGTCAAGGTAACGACGAAGAGTTAGCTCTGACATACACCCGATGATATCTGGGTCGATGGTCAGAGCACCTAGTTCAGACTCTGGTTCCAATGGCCGAATGATCCCCTGTGTAGATATTCGTTCTCGTATCAGAGTACCATCCCATGAGTTTCCCTAGTAAATCCGTTGATACAAGTTCCTGTTCATTTAAAGAGGTAAGACACTGACGGATGAGCTATAGACACGAGAGTCGCCTGCTGTAACTTGAGAAAGAGGCTCCTGTGGTTGTAGATAAGATGGTCTGCTTGAATCGGGAGGCTGGGCAGGACTAAGAACAACTGAATCATCCTTGATTACAGGGGGCAGGGCAGGCTCTTTCGCGAGTACACCGTCCTCGCTGAGCGCCCGCGATAAACGAGATCGTGATTGCACCATCCGTGAAATTCTCGAGGACAAGGAGCGACTTAGAGACTTCCTTCTAGGAACATCTGATTTAGCGGCAACGGGTGAACTTTCTCTTCCGTCCAACCCTCTCTTTGATTGTTGTTCAGTGTCAGTGTTTGGACTCAAAAACGACTGTGAGACTGGATTCGTTGAGTAGTTATTAGCAGGATTTGAAGGTGAAGTGGCTGTTAGAGGAATGCCAGTGACATATTTGCAGAATGTGGCGATTGCACGGAAACAGAATTTGGCTGGAGTGGTAAAGGGGAAAAGGACAGGCAAAACATGTGCTGCATCTATACGAGTGAATGAGAATCAGCAATCTGCAGTGCTGACATTGTTCATTACACGAGTATAAGACTTGCCATCATAAACCTGTAGGTGAACCTTCGTCGGTTCATACCGGCCTTCTATTCCGTTAAGAGAAGGGTAGAATACCCGAGAGGAGTCTTTAATAGGATACTTCTCAGGGTTGGCAGCCTTATGCGCCCTGAAGTGGAGACGTCAGAATAACATGGGAACGGGTTGAGGTGGTAACAAACGTGTAGATTATTTCATCCCTTAGGACCTCTCTATCGCTCGCTACAAATAACAGAGGCGGGAGGCCACCAAGATACGACATGACTGGACTGACAAGTGGGTGTGTCAGTAAGTTGTTTTGCGTGTACAGGTGCAATTGATTGCTAGTAGACAAGGTATCGCCTGACCGAGCTAAAAGAGAGACAGTTTGATGAATGTTATGAGAGTCTGATATGGGCAGAGACGTGGTAGTTCCAACGTCCACAGGGTGTCCGGTTGACGACGACTGTGCCACGGAAAGCATGGTTGCAGTAGGATCATAGGACTGATCTGAGCGAAACACCTCACGAATACGTGTTCTCAAGGAGGCATGCACACGCTTAGACAATTCATCAGAAGGCGGAGGCCACAGAACACTAGGTTTCTGCAAAGACAGTCCCCATTCGGGAAGCACATCCTGTACATCGTGAGTTAGGATGTATAAAAGAAAGACAAAAATGACATACAGTGGCAGTGTTTATGTGAATACTAGGAAAGGAGTGGGTTAGATCACACCAAGGAGATATGAGGACGCCGCCAGCGGGCATTGGCAGGCCGCTGTCACGTATAACTTGCAGGAGAGCAAGAGAAAGTCCCCCACCCGCAGAGTCCCCCGCAATAATGATGTGTGCAGGATTTACAGGACAATGTGCGGCACCAGGCGGAGGACGTATAAGATACAGGTCTGATCGAGCAATTCATGTCAGTGAAGATTTCAAACGATGTATCAGGATATTTACAAGCAGCTACCAGATCTTGCAGAGCGCACGGAAATGGATATTGTGGAGCTAGTCGATAATTGATAGCTGAAAATTAATGTCAGTGTGCGCTCAAGTCGTGACAGAATCTTCCGGACCAAAAACACGTCCATTAATCTTACGAGCATGCCTTTGTATGCTATAACTGAAAGAAATTTATCCAGTTATTCAAGAAGAGAGTACTGAGAGATTACATACCGTTCTTGATCTACGCTTCCAAAATAGTAACCACCTGGAGACAAATGAAAAAGATGATTGTAGACTGAGAACTGGTCATTACCGCCATGTGAGTACAGAATACAGCGCATCTCATCCATATGCTTTTCATAAATACCTGAATCGGTGACCTTTTCTGTAGAGGGATCAGTAGCAGGCAACAATCCACTGGATGCCTCTTTTATTTTCTCCTTCATCTTGGTTCGACGCTTAGCCGTCTCCCAGTCTTTCTTGGTAGTAATCCATTGAGCATCTACCCTGAAAGATAATCCGCGTCAGGAATAGTTAGTGAGTGATTCGAGCCGGCATACCCATTTATCCCACGAACTTGCCACCATTTCACTCCACCAACAACACGCTGTGCAGCCTCCTTTCCTCCAAATGCAGTTATGAGTATCTGGGCGGCTTCATCGCACGAAGTCATTGGAACCAAAAGTCGAACAACATGGATCGAAGGTGGTGACGGGGTACGAGTGTTCGCGAAACCTAGATGGATTCATTGTAGATTAGCATTATTGAGCGAGTCCTGTGTCACCTTGTACATCTTCCACTGTATGACTGAAATAGTTTCAGTTTGAGGACAATCATAAATTAATGAGAACCCACAAACTGGCAGCACAGAGAAATGACTTTCATAAAAAGGTGTTAGTGACATAAGAATGCGATTGCACTACACTGCTCACTTTGACAACGTTGAACACTTCGTCATATAATAATTCATCCTGTCTTAGTTGTGTTGTTGTACTGCCGGCCTTGCGACGTTCAAAATAGTGCTTGATGAGAGTCTCAAGAACGACTGGTCCCACTTTAAAACCAGTTTCCGTTGTAAGGGCGTTGACACGCATGGCTAGCTGCCAGGCTTCAAAGTGCACGAGTAAGAGCCGGAGGCAGTGTGCATCAGAGCGCAAGACATGCTACAGCCGACGGTAAAACATCTTGATCGAGTAACAGTACAAGTTTAGTATTACTTGGCAAGCTTTTGTCACGTATTGCCAAGACTTGATCCATGCGGTCATGCGATCACAATGTCAGCTTCCTTGCTCATCTTTCTTCCGCCCGTTATTTTGGTACGTACTACTACTTCTAGTTCTTCTCAATCCTATTGAGACGTTGTTCTATCCCGGAAGACTTCCTATTACCACCATAGCTTCCGATTTTCACTCATTGATGTTGACTTGACCAGGTTTGCAGAAAGGTTTGCACCAAGAACGTATATACATATCAGAGCTTCTGTTTTGGCATCAACAGAATACCCTCGTCTTCCAAAGCGATCTTTGCCAAGTTTCCAATAATGTGGAAAACAGCGGCATAGATATACGCATGTTCAGAACTTGCTTGTCGACGGGCATATCGAGCAGCAATCCCTTGCGAGATGATACTCAACTAACCTCAGTCAGATATCATGCATCAAAACCGGTACTCATTGACCCACTTTAAACAGCGTCCAGCTCCGAACGAAGACCATCTCCAGGATGGGGTAAGGCTGGTTTGTCAGCCTACAATATTCCTTCTCCAGCTCCTGAAGAGCAATTGGCGCATCTTTCGCTCCTCCTTTGTAACCCCGTAATGTGAAGGGGATGTTCTTGGGAATATGATCCATGTCTACGGACCAAGGCAAGGTCATATTTCCAAGATCTGCTAGCTGGCAGAAGTGTCAACCAACAGCAAAGAACGATAAAGCGAGGAGAAATACGGGGTTTCCAAGTGTACACATCTCCCAGTCCAAGATACCAATGACATAGTTTTTGGTGGGGTGGAACACCAGGTTGTCAAGTTTGTAGTCTCCGTGGACAATGCGAAGTCCAGTTTTCTCTTCGTTTGGTAAATTCTGCTTATACCAATTCACGAGCTCGTCAAAGAAAGGAAGTTTACCAACGGCCTCTCCAGTCTCAATATCCTTAACTACCGCTTGAGCGCTGGACACTTTAGAAAGGGATTTTATTTGCCTCGGGAAGTAGTCTGTCGAGGGTCCAAAATTTGAAAGGCCAACGGCGTCTGGTAAGACAGAGTGAAGGCTTGCAAGCGTCCTCACAGCAGACAACCAGCTATTGATATCCAAAAAAGTGAGAATTTGAGCCCGTTAGGTAAACAGCCTTACCATTCATGGCGGTCTTTCGAAGACACCTCAAGCATTCTACTGTCAGTGAAAATCCGACCATCCAGGAATTCCATAATGTAAAAAGAAGTCCCTATCACAGTCTCATCTTCACAAAGTAAGGTGGGTTCCGGAACAGGTATCCTCTGTGAGATAGACGTCGTTGGCTTCTGATTAAACTTGTGGAGAGCGTTTAACACAGCGTATTCACGTTCAACTTGATGAGCAGTTTTCGAAAGAAGTTGTCCGGCAGGCTTTTTACGGAGAACAAACTTAGTGCCACTGGAATCAGAAAGGAAATACGTGGGGTTAGACTGGGAATTCGCGATCACCGTCAGGTTGAGTAGGTAGAAGGGCTACAATCAGTACCTGTCCAAACTATTCCTCGTAAAAACACGTTTGATGAGAAAGACATGTCCAGTCATACTTTAAACTGCTTGACGTCAACGGGAGCCTTGATGACTTGAGTATGTTGTGCCAGATACGCGTTTAATCTTGCAATATCTATATGCGCTCTGATCTGACCATATTCACCGCCGATCCTTGGAGAACTGGAAGGCATTGCTAGCTCGAGCTCGACGTGTGGAGGGACAAGACCTCTTTTGGCATGATGAGTGTAATCGGTGTTCCACGCACGTGCTTTTCGAGAATGAATGCCGATACCCGTGCCGCTCTGGAATATTCGGGAAAAGCCGCACGGCAACAGTTGACGTATTACATACGCTGGCACGAAATTTTTGAGGCTCTATCTCTCCTCTTCCTCCATCCACTACCATGATTCCTGCTCTGCGGAGTTCCATCTTTAGGAAGACTGCCTTCAATGTACGTTCTCTTAGCTTGGTTATTATAACATTTCTAAAAGCTTTCAGGGCCTTCCTCGTTCACTCATTGCCCGGAACATGAACTCGAAAGTCAACGGTAGGTTGTCAAACCATATTTCCCGACAATAATTTATCAACTTCCTTAGGACCGGTCATTGGTATCGACTTGGGAACGACAAATTCTTGTGTCTCTGTTATGGAGGGCAAAAGCTCCCGAGTCATTGAGAACGCCGAGGGTGCTCGCACCACACCATCGGTTGTCGCATTCACCAAACATGGAGAACGCCTCGTCGGTCTCCCCGCGAAGCGTCAAGCTGTTGTCAACTCTGCCAACACAGTTTTTGCTTTCAAGCGGTTGATTGGTCGCAAATTCTCAGACAAGGAGGTCAAAGATGATGCGACACATTGGTGATTCAATCCCATTACGTCCTCGATCCCGATTTACAGAATACTCATAGGCCATTTAAAATTGTGTCAACATCCGATGGCCGGCCAGCTGTGGAGGTCGACAACGGCGGAAAGCAACAACGATTTGTAAGCTGTAATAGTCTCATTTATGGTTACTTTTACCTCATCCATTTCTAGTCCGCGGAGGAGTTATCATCTATGGTTTTGGTTAAGATGCGCGAAACAGCTGAGCAGTACTTGAACAAGAAAGTCAAGTAAGTGCTGTGTCTACTGTCTACGCGAGTTTTATGTCAATCAATTTGACTTAGTCATGCCGTTGTCACGGTTCCTGCCTATTTCAACGATGCTCAACGACAAGCGACCAAGGATGCGGGTCAAATTGCAGGTCTTGATGTTTTGCGTGTTATTAACGAACCCACTGCGGCTGCCCTTGCTTACGGTCTGGATCGCGCCGAGTCGTCTATCATTGCGGTCTATGATCTCGGTGGCGGAACTTTTGATATCTCGATTCTTGAGATGCAGAAGGGTGTTTTCGAAGTCAAGTCAACAAATGGCGATACACATCTCGGTGGTGAGGACTTCGATGTTGTCCTTGTCGAGTACATCTTGGACGAGTTCAGGAAGGAGACCGGTGTCGATCTCAAGACTGATAGGGTGGCTATTCAGCGTGTACGCGAGGCTGCTGAGAAGGCCAAGATTGAACTCTCGTCCACTGCACAAACTGAAATCAATCTGCCCTTCATCACTGCGGATGCGGTTGGTCCTAAGCATATTAACACCAAGCTCATGCGTGCCCAGTTCGAGAAGCTCGTCGACCCCCTTGTGACTCGTACCGTCGACCCCTGCAAGAAGGCTCTCGCTGATGCTGGTGTCAGGGCTAGTGAAATTGACGAAGTCATCCTTGTCGGTGGAATGACCCGGATGCCTCGTGTTGTTGACACTGTCAAGACGATTTTCGGTCGCGAGCCTTCCAAGGGTGTCAACCCTGATGAGGCTGTTGCCATTGGTGCCTCTATCCAGGGCGGTGTTTTGGCTGGTAATGTTACCGACATTTTGCTCCTTGATGTCACCCCTCTCTCGCTTGGTAGGTCTCAAGTTTCACGCCTGTTGCATTTTGTTGACCGAATCAATAAGGTATTGAAACCCTTGGCGGCATCATGACCAAACTCATTAGCCGTAATACTACTATCCCGACTAAGAAGTCACAGACTTTCTCCACTGCCGCTGACGGTCAGACGGCTATTGAGGTCAAAATCTACCAAGGCGAACGTGAGCTTGTCCGTGACAACAAGCTCCTTGGCAACTTCAATCTGGTCGGTATCCCTCCTGCGCCCAAAGGTGTTCCTCAGATTGAGATTACCTTTGACATTGACGCTGGTATGATCCAAAATACGTTTTTTATCTCATTATTTAACTCGTGTAATTATCCAGATGGAATTGTAAACGTCTCGGCCAAGGACAAGGCTACTGGCAAGGATCAGTCTATGACCATTGCGTCTTCTTCGGGCCTCAGCGACAAGGACATTGAAAAGATGGTCTCTGATGCCGAGCAGTATGCCGAGGCTGACAAGGAACGCCGTGCTCTTATAGAAGAATCCAATAAGGCCGACTCCGTCTGTGCAGATACCGAGAAGGGTATGTCAAGATTTCTCCGGCTTCTAAAAGCAATCAACTTAACCTTTCGAATAGCTATGAACGAGTTTAAGGATCAGCTTGATGCTGCCGAGAAAGAAAAAGTTACAAAGCTTCTTGCTGAATTGCGCGAGTTGGCCGTCAAGGGTCAATCTTCAGATGCTTCCGCAACTGCTGAGACTATCCGAGAAAAGATCAGTGAGACTCAGCAAGCGTCTCTTGGTCTGTTCCAGAAGGTGTATGAGAAGCGTAGCGCTGAGCAATCGGCCTCAGAAAATCCTGCTGAGGAGAAGAAAGATGAGGAGAAGAAGGATTGAGCATCTTAGTCTTTCGTTTCCTGGTATATATGCTGACCTCTTATCTTTGACTTGGGCCCTCCGCGTCAATCATCAAGTTACCAATACTCTACGCCATTTGAATAACGTGAATAACGTCGCCCACACGCATTGACAATCAAAAAGTAGATATCATAATACTACATATACATTACATCTCTGCATAATATCGTTCACCATCCCCACTCAATTGTAAAGCATTACTATAGTTTGCAACACTCTCACGGTCAAGTATTTGACGATAGAATAATGACCTGCTCTTCGAGAACATTTTTGAGAGATTGCATGAGAGGACAGGAGCCGCTAACAAGCCCAGATCAACCGTTGGGATGTCATTGTCCTTTGCAGATTCAAGCTTGGCACACCTAGAAAGCAATCGGTGAAATGGTTGGTACGGACACCCTTCTCGAGGGCAACCACTATATCACTTCTATTCACACGAAGAAAAGCGCCAGATAGATAAATATGGCAAGAATGCTCAATCAATCACGCCCGCATCGCAGACAAAACCGAAGATTTTTACTCTGTCAACGCTGGTGTGGGTGAGTTAAGACACCGTGATTGAGTGAATCCAACTTATAGTTGCTCTGTTTATGTAGGCAGGGAGCATGGTATGCCTGTGTCAACTGTCACGACTTCTACTGAAACATTCGTTGGGCTGGCACGGAGCACTATCAATGTATCAGGCATAAGATGCGAGTGGGGACATGGAAGAGATACATGTCAAGTAGTGGCATCATGTTGGGAAGCATTGAGGCTGGTCTGTTGACTCTGCTAAATGTTTTCTCTGTTCGCATCCTAACCTCTTTGGATTGACCAGCACTATCGACACCACGTACTTGCTTCTCGGTCTAAAAAAGATGTGAGTCACAATCTGGTTGGGTATTGCAATGTTGGCCGATGTAATTTGCAAGAAACGCTCGCGCGACCTAGTCTATGTATTGTGCAAGTTACCACGATGCAATGCTGTCCTGGGACACAACTCGCTTGAACAACTTTGGAACCATGTTGAGAGTTCACACCTGTCTCGTGTTCCTCTTGTCTGCCCAATTGAAGGTATGGAACTCTACCTGCATCGTCAAAAAATGGAAATCAACCCGGGAATTTGGAAGGTTGTCGACCTCATCTGCGGAGCTCCCATGCGGCTCTCAAGCATTTCGCTGACGAACACACAAATTTTAACGGGATAACTCATTGCCTTCCTTCTCCGCTCCTGAAGCCATCCTGGAAGCCTTTTTTTCCGTCGACAATTCCTGAGCCACTTCCACTTCCGCAGAACCCCACTCCAGGATGTGTCCTCGTTTCCACCTGTCCTAATTCTCTTCGCAATCGCAATCGCTTTACGGATCTATCATTGTCATCGCAAAAATCGTTTTCAGGTACTTCGCCTCCCAAACGATCCCGACAGATTCCAAAGGTTCCGATGGAGGATGATGACTTGGATGTGCCAGATTTCGGCCAGCTTCCAAGATATCGTTGGGATGATGCATCGTGGCCAAACGAAATTACCATCTGGCGGCCGCCCGTTATGTTTGATATGGACGTCGCGCGACCTCAGCGGATGCTTGACGGTCCCCTGCGAGAAACGCCGAAGAGTATCTCTTACGAAGTATTTGCAAGACAGGTTGATGGGCTGGAAAGCAAAGGGCTTCTATAATGACTATTGCGTCAAATTTTCTTGACGTTCTGTCTTCGGTATGATCATGGGCGGGCGCGAGTCAAGTCTTCTCGCGCTCCGTTGACTGACAAGCCCAAAACCCACCAAGCCATTTTCCACTCAATCTTCTTTGATTCTCTTTCTCAGTGGCCATAGCCTGTAGATAGCGAAGGTTTCTGTATATTCTTGCAACGAAAGTTGTAGGAATAATTGATACTTCGTTATGGTATATATGAGTCATATAGTGTGACTTATTCCACGCTTTACCCGAGGGCTTTTACGATAAGATAAGTTGAGCCTCACCACACAACGACACTGGTTCCGTCTTTGTTGTCCTTTTCTCGTCTTGCCTGTATATATGCCATGGAAGCTCCCCCTCCTATGTCATTCCCTGCTACCCTAAGAAATCCAGGACTCTCTGGTCGATTTGCACATTTGCAGGCGAGCCCTTCATCACTACCTGAAGCCCCAACAGGTCCTAAAAAGCTCAAGAGTGAACACGAAGGAAAACGCTGGATAAGGCGCAAAGAGAATGGTAACTTTATGAAGATGCCATTTCGCTTGTTTTCTGATAGCGTATTCTAGATCGCTTCATGGGAAATCCCCACATTGTAGCAGCTTCAAAGCTGGACTCTTTCATACCAACTCCACATAAGCGACCAACATTTCCAGAACCCTTGCCCTCATATCTTCCACGCACTGTTAAAGTTCCTACAACCGCAGATCCAGAGCCTGACCCAAATTCTGCTAATGCCGGCCGCTTCTCAGTCAGCCTCAAGGGCATGCGCCGGGAATTGCGCAGGAGTGGCTTTCGCGCAGAGCTTCTAGTCAGAGATGTCGAGCGTGAAATCCTCGAATGGCTTCAAGAGGGTGGTGTAGTCCTGGACCCTGATTCCCGAGAAGCAGATAACCTGACTACGATTGGTGTTTCTATTGGTAATACTGGGACTATCTTTGAAGTGTCCCGTACACCCTTACAGTTAGTCTGGTCTACCGGTAACGATTCTTTCGCTCGATATGTTGTGCATTGCTGTGCTAGATATCATGAGATTGTTAGCTTCAGTATGTTATCTACTTGTCGTTTGTTCACATAGCCTGACAGCTATCCTGCAAGGCAAAGAAATCTCAGGAAGACGCTTGACTTATCTTCTGCGACCCAACGTCACCCGACCGGATCATTACGCCGTAGCCACCCTAGATACACCCCCAGTAACTGATCTTGA
Source organism: Termitomyces heimii (assembly GCA_003313675.1). Classification (NCBI taxonomy): domain Eukaryota; kingdom Fungi; phylum Basidiomycota; class Agaricomycetes; order Agaricales; family Lyophyllaceae; genus Termitomyces; species Termitomyces heimii. The sequence goes on from QLON01001020.1 coordinate 18,710, forward strand.
CTACTCGTCATACGCTGACACAGAATCGGACCGTGGAGGACTCGAAACAGATTCGGACACAGAGCAACCTCCAGCCAACCGAGCGTCTCACCTCCCCGTAATCACGGAAGATCCCTCACTCCCTTCCTCGCCGAGGAGATTACCACCACGCCTTGATCAAGATCAATGGTCTGTTCTGAATGACACAGACCTAGGGGGCACCGAGTCAGAAAGTAACGCTGACTTAGACACTCGTATTGAAGCCATATTTTTGGATTCAAGACAAACGGGCCATAATACTACCTCTGAAGCCGATTTGCGCCGGAAGGCGATCCGCCGCCGCCGCCGGGTTTTACATGAAAGAGTCAATTCTTCTCCTTCGCGTTCTCCGGTCCGTTGTACGGTCCGTTACTTGTCTCTTCACCCTAAACCCCCTATGCTGCCGCTTCATCAGCAACGTTCCCTCTATGAATATCTATTCTCATGACCGTGTGTATCTATCCAGACAGGTATAGTGTGTGCATAATGCACGATGACAAATAATCTACAGCATAAGCTACACATTTTTTGTTCGTTACCTTCTAACAATTCAATGAAATATATGCAAGTTAGAAGGTTGGTCAACCCATGATTAGATGTGTGATAAGGTAGAATGTCGATCCAAGGAACCGCTAGTAAAAAATCATCAGCACACTGGACAAGCCAAGGAAGACTTAATAAACGCACAGTTATGTTGGTTATAGCAGTAAAAGCGAGGATGAATGTCAGGTAAGCTTTCGTCCGGCTGGTATGATTGTCCTGACTGAAAGTACTTGAAGAATTTCCACCACTCAAGATAGCAACAAGGAGCAAGCCCTAAAATCGCGTCAATCACAACCAGATAAAAACCTGACGAAACATACATTGGACAGAACCCATGTCAACAATACCTAAGGAATGTAAGCGAACAGAAGAAAACAAGTATTGATTTGTATGTCGCACGTTGGTTCTGACGTTTGCATAATAATCCTTCGCGGCTTGCTCTCTCTCAGCGATCGTGGGCTTAATTCCAGGTTTTTTCTCTACAGCCGGCTTGCGTGTTTTGAGGTGTTCGAGTGCTTCTTCATAGATTCCATTCACGTCAGCTGCCTCAGTCAACATTTCAAGGTCCACTTGAGAGTGGCTATCCTGCATGACAGCTCCTAGATCTGTATCAGGCCCGTCATCCTGCTTTGTCCCCCAAGATATCTGAATGAAAACTGCTCAGCCTTTACCGCCAGTGCATACAGATGAGACCAACATCATCAAGGTTAGAAAACGCGTAGCTAAAAAATGAATTGAATGAAAGAATGAAAAAACAGTGAAAGAACGACATACACGTTCAAGATGTTGATGTAGGTCGGCGAGAGAAACATGTAGGGTATAAAGCTAGTAATCATATGCCATGGATCGAAGGCTAGAATACTGGCAAACAGGTATACTGGTCCTATATGTCAGTGCATTCCAAAGCGAAGAGATGGACATGACAAACATCCGTAAGTTATGACAACGCTGAAAAGCATAACGTTATTGGCAGAACCACCCTGTTCTGCCGCTTGTATTGAACATTTAACTGACGCGAATATGAGGTAGACCATCAAAACACTAAAGCAGCAGGCAGTAGACATATATTTCCACTGGGAACTGCAATACGGAAATGAGCACGAGAATCTTTATTTGTATAGCAATTGTAGACACGTACACTTTTGGTTTGTTGCCCATAGAAAAAATGAAGCAAGAAACAATAATCGAAGCCATGATGAACTATTTTAAAAACGTCAGCCTTGAAGATTACATTTCTTCTAATCCTTATCGAAGGGTAGTACCTGGACGATTGTATTGAAATATGCGATTCCAGACATCTTAAATGAAGGGTCTTCCAACGACGAAGTCAACACCACCTAATATCGACACATCAAAGACTTGAATGCATCCATGCGGAAAAGGAATAATTACGAAAAACAGATAAAAATTACCCTGTGGTCAGAGAAACTGAATTAGCACCCGAGGAAACTTCAAAACAGTACTCACGATGCTAAACCACGAAAAGATGAGATTGATTATATTATACACGGTCTCCAACATGAGCACGGTCTTTCGCGTCAAACTATGCCCAGAGCGCAGAATCTGTTCTACATGTGCTATTGCATATGTTGCAGCAAAGAATGATCCATTAAGCCAACGCCGGCGCTGGCTGATAAATTCTGGAAGGGCTTCGGGGACGTCTGTCTCCCCAACAGCGCCCTTGACATATTTGAGAACCCTATACGGAGAACCTTCAACGAAGGTGAAAGAAAGAAAGGGCGAAGATTGACCAGTTACAGTTCGATTTAGCCACGAGCTCGAAGCATAGAATACGCTACAAGCAAGGGATGAAAATGTACTCAATCGGAGTGCATGTCAACAAACTCACATCTTCAGCAAGATCTTGTTAGAAAAATAAATGGCTTGTGAGTCAAAATATCTTGATAACAATAAAACTTACACATATTAGAGGTGAAAATATCTGTGTCACGTCCATGGAGGACCTCGCCTTTGAAATATGACGCTAATGGACCCACACCATTTTCATCGTTTTGCAAGGCAATATACCTGTAATTCATTGTAAACGTGAAGCTCTAAATTCAAAGCATAGCAGAAATATCATACCGGTAGGCTGAAAAGGCACCAGGCTATAGAGAGTTTCATCATTAAGGGTGCTCCATAGTGACATATGCGAAGTCCTTACCAAAACGCTGATATATCCGAACATAGACTCTGTAGTCTTGTCTAGGATACAGCTGATCTTATACTCAAAGTTCTGGGCCGCAACTAGAATAAGTTATATCAGCGACATTGATGAAATAAAAAAGGTGGTCAACCTAAGGGATTCAGGAGAAGTGACCAGTTTTTCCCTTTGAACGTGGAGATCTCTCCACATGCCCCACCGACGTTTGAGTTGACATCGAATGTTTTCCAAAGACGATATATGCTGTTGTTCCCGGGACGTGTACCAACGTCTAATAAAACACATACGTTGGGCTGTTAAGTACATATCAGCAAACCGTATCATCAAGTTCCAGGCTACGCACTTGTAACATCGGCGCGAAGGCATTGAAAAACCATCTGTGGCTGTTTATCTTCTTCTGATTCTTCTCCTTCATGCAGAAGATAATCTGGGTCGGCACAATGCCCTTGTCAGGATATTTGAAGTGCAAATTGGGATCCAATGCGAAGGTGGTAGTGTACTCGAACAAATGAGCAGTGACCTCTCTATTATTAACCATATTCTTCATGTGATCTCCAGGTTGGTAAACACCCAAAAGTGTGAGGCAATCAAGCACGCGAGGATGAACTTTTTTGCGACCATCGGCAACAATGCAGACAACGACCTCTCAGGGTGTCAGAGGATTGGATTGGCGTCGTGTAAGAAATGATAAACATACCTTTTGCCATGCATTTGGCCCCCAGGTCTGTGAGTTTTTGCGCGTACACAGATGGGCAATATTCCGCATTACGCCATACAACGTCCTGCAGAACAGTACCTCATCCTCCTGTTGCATATTCACTGATTGCTCGGCTCACGAACCCAGATACGTACGTTATACATCGTAATAACAATGAACAACTCTGTCCGTCGACCACTCTCATTCTGTCGAAGGAAGAATCCTTTCTTCTCGAATTCATCTGGATCACAAGTCACGGCGGTATAACGCGTCTTAATCGTCTCTGGCTCGCCCCTTCGTGGGAGGACGAGCTTCGGTGGGACGGCAAGGTCGATGATCAGATTGCCATTAGTCAATTGGACGCGGCGCTTGGTCTTGTTCCTCCGCATAACACGACCGGCTGGGGCGGGACCAAAATGCTGGGTTTCTAGTGGCGGCTCTGATAGAGTTCCTATCGAGGATGCCGGTGTTTGTGGCTCGGGATCGTATATCACGTTATGTATGAGTGGTCCACGAGGAAGTAGAGCCTTTTCGGGGTCATCTTGATGCCGCTTACGTCCTGTGTAATGAACGCTGTCGTTTCCAACCACATAGTAGTCCTCTTCGTCAACAGCAGGAGTGGGAGATCGCGACCGAGGAGGTGGACGCCACGTCCCACTGTGGCCTGATGCATAGGCTTCGATGTCCGAGCCAAATGACACGTCGCAGAGTTCATCTCCAGCCGATATAGTATCTCGTTCATATGAGACGTAGGAGTGCATGGAGGGCGGGTGATAGTCTTGATCATAATAGTGGGACTGCTCAGATACTGTAGGGTGGGTTTGTGAATCGGAGAAAGGGTTCGTTGCCACTGGGGTACAAATCTCGTCTTCTAGATGCAACGTTTCGCCAGTGTGAATGGGTGCGAGAGACTGTCCTGGTTGATATGGCCGGTACTGTGGCTGCCCTGAAGGGTAATTACCAGTCCCACTGGTCGAGCCTCCACTGTCCAATGGTGGACGCGACGCAGAATCAGTTGTATCTGGTTGCGAACCGTCAAGCAACTGGTTCATCGCGCGTATGTCGTAGAATTCATCCACAGGTCCATGTGGCACAGGAGCATCGGTAAGGCTGTATCGCTGGATTGAAGAGTCTGCTGGTTGGTGATGCATAGGCATATCGGTGCGCGGGACAGGTTTTCTGCGGGAAGCCATTGTGAATGTTGAAACGAAGAAGCACTGGCTTTTGGCAGAATCATGAATGATTGACGCGCAAACCGCCAGGGTCACGGGGTGGCGTTTTGACTTCGCGGCAGAAAGCTTCTTCACATGACATTTCATTCGAAAACTCAGTACTCAAGACTCATAACATAGATACCTACTTCATTTTCAATGTATACAATATACATTAACTGGAGGGCCTGGGTATAATACAGAATGCATAAGACTATCCAGCCAATTCGCCGAGGACAACAGGCAATGCGCATTCAAGGATGAAAAGAGTAACAGCCTACAGCTGGTGACTCGCATTATTCCACAGAGAACGCGATTGTCTGGGTGATAAGGAAACGCACATAATGCATGAGGCTTCGTATAATAGCTATCCTGATCGTCAAAACGCAAAGAGAACAACAAGGTTTTTGCATCGATTTGGCGAAGTTCGCTAGATTGAATGCTTCACCGAGTTTCCAATGGTTGAAAGCGTGTATAGAACTGCTTTGTCTGCGCTTCCACCATCTCTTGTGTAGATTCAGGAAGGTCTTCTACAAACCGACCTATATACCTTCGTCAGACGAGACCACTACAACCACCGATCCACAACTACAAATACCTGGAGAACCGGCGAACAACGATAACGCAGGTATGACAGTGTTGGGAGGCACGATGGTATTATCTGCGATTTTGGCGCAGTCTTTGATTATGGTGAACTTTCCCTGTCTCGGGCATCAGGCAAATGATTCGAGAATTCAGCGGAGTGTTCGCACAATGACACAATTTTTGCCAATTTCGACATGATTTCCAATGGTAGCCGCTTCAACGACAGTATTCGAACCAATGTGAACATGATCTCCAATTTTCATGGGATAGTAGTTGAAATTGCCACGATATGTCTTGTAGGGTGGCCTGACATGGGGCTAATGATACGTTGCACGTAAATATAAAAATTGGTGTACTGACCTCATGACGCATCCCTCGCCGACCAAGCAATAACGTCCTAGCGAAATGACGACAGCGTGTCCCGGACCAGTACGCCGAAGGTCACCACGGATTATTGCGCTGCTCGAGATTATGGTCTTGCCACCGAGTATTATATTTTGAGGCCCGGCAATTGTGGCTCGCCGCGAGACCTTATTTCCTGTATCCTGTCAAGCTGCAGTCGTTTGTCATCGATGAAGGGCCTAGAAGACGTACGGTTTCAATGAACTCGGCCTTGGAGTAGTAGATCGGTGGTTCCATGTGGCTGTACAAAGGCGGAAGCGGATTCGGAACACTCAGAAATTGTTTGCAGCTCATGTTTCCCCTCACCTTCCGAGCCGTGGTATGCTTCAGGGCACGTCGATCTCTCATCGACTCCACTTTTGTACACAGAGCGCGACCACGAGATTCAGGACTCCATTTATCACATTTTCGCCTTCTCTCGTCCTCATTCAATGAGTCAAAACCCTCAGAGTCTTACTCACTCCCACCAGAGTCAGGAAAACCAGCATACGAAGGACCTTTGGCGCAGACATTCCGGCGCTTGAAGATATTCTCGCTTTCGTCCCTTTCACTCTCATGTACATTAGCACCGTTCATGTTCATTGTTGAGTCCAACTTGCCAATGACAGCGCGAGTTGCGTTGACCTCCATTGCAATTGGAACTTCTGGCATAAGCACAGGGCTTGTCGGATGGTGTGGTCAATCTTATGTAACTTGTCTTCGTTACTTGAAACCGGAAGAGAACGATGGTGCAGAAGGCATTCGATTAACCACACAGAATCTACTGCTAAGACCACGGATCACAACGGTGGGAGGGTAGTACATTATCTCACAAATCTATCTTCTCACTCTCGCACAAGGTGTATGATCCAACATTTTTAATTGAAACGCGGCGTCCCTTCGCAAAATGGGAGCTCGCAGACAAGATGGTGCTTCCAAGTAATAAGACTGCTGAACCAGGGACAGAGGAAACGGTAGCTGAAACCTCAGACAAAGACGGGGTCATTCTGGGGCGATGGGTTGTGAAATGGGGCGAAGGCGGTGAGGGAATCTGCCATGAGGTTGGAAAGATAAATAGGTGAGGCATTCGTTACCTCCACTTTTTCTTCTTATTAAATCTGACCTAGGTACTTCAATGTTCATGAAGAACTTCTAACCTGAGTTGGTTATGCGCCTTTGAATGGTCACATATGCTCCGTTATGCCATCAATCAATCATTGTATGGCTCGGCAAGAAGCGCGGAGAAGAGGCAAAAATTATATCAATTGAAGTTTTTCAGATAATCATTTCAATCTGAATACTTCTCAGGTCTGACTATTATGTCAGTTGATGTGCATCACAAGTCTAAAACCGAACAGACTCACAATGAACCATCAAAAGCACGTCCCATGAAACTTGTTTCCAATCTGCACCAAATTTATTGAATTGTTCTCGATCGCTGTATCAAGTCCGAATTTCTGATACAATTGATTTTGGAAGACAGATTTCTATCAGATCGTTTCCTGGGTAACGAGAAATAGTCCAGTATAAGAGCAGCAGGGACATTGAACTTTGTTTTCATTCTTAGCTGGTCTTTGAGTCTTCCCATTCAGAACTCACCGCAGGTCGTTTGTTCAAGATGGCGCCTTCCTTCTTTTGGACAGTTGTAGTGGCGTGCACTTGTCTCTCAGCAATCTCGAGTGTTAGTGCAGGTCCAATGGTCGACGGGGGCAATAGTACCCAGATCCTTCCATTCAACCAGTGTCCCAATCCAAACAACCCATTCGCAGGCCTCACCCTTGACATCCTACCCAATCCTTTCAGCAAGACTGTACTTGAGCGCAGCATAACGGAGGCCGAGGTAGAGCGCCGTCAAATCGCCCAGGTTGCCCGTGTCGCCGTCAAAGTTATTACAAAAATAGTGGATAAAGTAAAGCAAGCCATCAACAAAGACAAGAAAGTATGTGAACCAAATGGCTTTCTAGAACTGGATTAGCTCAAGGAATTCATCAGGCTCGAGGAGAGTTCACCAAGTTCGTTGTTGATGAAGGCAGAAAGAGCCATCCCGAGTTCAATTGGATAGCATGTCACACAAAGCACCGCACAAAATTCAAAGGTGTCAAGGGCAAAGATTGGGGTCATGACCACAAAGAATTTGACGTCAAGGTTGGAGGAACTATAGGGTGCGTTATTCCCTCCTAACTAGGTTTCCAATATTCGCATGTGAACTCGAACATACAGGTACGAAATATACTTCGTGAGAGAGGGAGAATTCTGGAACGAGGGTGACGGGGGATATCTAAACGTTGGTATCCTCGTCTCTTTTTCTTTAAACTTTACATTCCCTTATTAATTGCTTCCATAGTGGGCATACTCTGGTTTTTTCACTCATGACGGTAAAGGAAACAAACATGTCGTTTTCAAAAGACCGCCTGGTACATAAGGATATCAGTAGCTTCGTGACAGACCTAGTTGTACCATTAACCAAGCTGAATAAAACCAAATTGGATGCGTTTATGGTTTTAGAGGTGTAACTCAAATACCTAGATCTTGATGATACGCTATGCGTATGTGATTACAACTTGTTCTTAACCGCTCTTAAAGTGGCGCTTTGTAGGCTCTCGTCTAAGGATGACATAGTATTAGTTCATAATTGGAGATATAGAAAAAAACGAACAATTCGAGCCATAGAGACGATCTTCTGGGACGACAACGATGTGACTATGGATGTTTGAAGCATCCACCATAGAGGGAACCACATGTTTGATGGTCTTCGCCCCTAACATGCGCATATTCATCTCGAATTCATCCTGGACGACATTAATTTCTCCCCAATCAACGAAAAGGAGAAGCACACATGTAGAATTTGCAGTGCCTTATCTATACCCTCAGGTCCATAAGAGGAATAGGCATAAAGGAAAGGACGTCCAACACCGACTTATAACTATTAGGTGAGTCTTTTACGCAGAACAAAAGAGCAGGTACCCGCTGTAGCGCCGAGAGCGACTGCTTTGAGTACGTCTGTTGCTCTACGCACACCTCCGTCGACAAAGAGCTGGAACGTATCATTCGGGAACGATAAACCACGGACAGCTTTAAGCTTTTCAACCACTTCAACCAAGATTTCTATACCAGAACGTGCAAAGTCAAGTTGACGTCCACCATGATTGGATAGGACAATGCCAGCAAGACCACGATCATATGCTTCCAGTGCGTCCTGGAACGTTGATTCAAGAACGGATACTGAATCGTAAACATCCATGCCTACCTCCCAACACTGGACACCTTTCAAAATCAGAGGCACTAAACAGACCTGTGTGAACCGGGAGATTGTTAAAATGGCAATGCGCTCAACTGTGAGTTATACTTTTGAACCAATCCAAGTCATTCCAGTTCAGCCCAGGGTCTATGAACGACTGCACTCCGTCAATCAATCGTGAAAGGGCGAAAGAAAGAAGTATCGCGTACACTTATTGCTCTTGCCGCACCCTGTGATCTGTCAACACCTTTCGATCCCGCTTTAGTGACCTCTGAAGGGTCCTCTGCTTCAAATTTCATCCGCATATCCTGCAACGTAAAACGTGAACGGTTGTTAAGGTCAATAAGAGTAGAACATGCCTTCTCTCGCCGTCCAAGCTGAGGTGCGTCTACAGTTATAAAAAGACCCCGAATGCCCCGTTTCTCCGCATGTTGGACGAGACGTTTCGTAATTGCCCTATCCTTGTTGACATATCTGTACAGGTAAACCATGTGATGTTTTCCAGTGAGGGTGAGAATGGGTTGGAACACTAACAATTGGAAAAATTGAACTTGTCCTGGTTGAGCGCCATCAACGATCTCGTCAAAAGAACAAGAGGCGAGTGTGGGTATCTAAAATCAGTTATGCCGTGCTTAAAGATGGAGCAGAATTCAACGCACCATTTGTATAAGTCCATGCTGTGCAGCTGCTCTTGTCAAGTTGAGTTCACCATCGGGGTGGCCAAGCTTTCCAAGAGCAGTGGCGGTCTATTATGCATCATTTAACCTACATTTCTGTATTCTGAACTTTCTGAAAAATACAAACGATGTAGATGGGCATGCTTGTCTTTTGCCCAAGAATCGTCGTTGACCAGTCAACCTTTGTGACGTCACGAAGTACTCTGGGTCTAAACCAAATCCTGTGAAGGATGGATATTTGATACTCTCATTCAAGCATAGAAAACATGCCTCTGATACGCCGCGTGGTTTTCCCTAAGAGTGATTTCATCATCCGCAGCAGACGAGTAGTAGGCCCAAGCTTTGTCCGTCATGGTTTGTCGGGCAATTGCCTGAAATGGCGCTGGGAATGAACGCACACAGAAATTAAAAGAAAATATCCATACTTCGAAGTCATGCAAGTTGAGAATTTCATCCAACGGTGGCCTCGCTGCTATTCGTGCTTGGCGCGCCTTTTCCTCGTCCGTGACCACAACTTCTACTTTCTCAACACTGTCCAATGCGACTGGTCCAAGGCTGAGCCCCATTAGATACATGAAACGGTGTGCAGAATGAAAGTTATACTCACTGCTTCTCTGGAGGCAAATTCGTAGTGATAGCGTCTGGAGGATGGATGGGATCATACTCTCGGCTGTACACTAAGTCAATAGTAATGCACAACACTTGAATTAGAAACTAACGTTGCGTCTTTACCGGCATACTTCAATATGATCTTGCTCCCACCTGGCAAATACGATTGAAGCAATTATAGACAAAGTCGCTGCAGTTACACACCGGGGTGCTCTGGAGAAAGTCGTCTGTCAAAGTGGCGTGGATGACTGACGAACCTTCTCACCATCCAAAAACTCGGTAACGTCATAGACTTGACCTATATGGCAGAGCTAAGTCACAGAACGGGATAACGTATCCTTCCTGACCGTGAACGATAATCCAGCAACTGTCTCGTGAGTTATGTCTAGCGACTTCCTTTCCAGATAACATCCTAGTGTAGGGTGTAGTCGTGAAGACAAAAGTATTATTAATAAGTCAGTGAGAACATGCAGCCGGGCCGAAAAGCTTGTCACATTGACATGGTCCCATAGAACATCAATACTTATCTATTGCCTAAAATGAAGGCATGCTGTCTACTGTACTATTACGATCTAGTGTTCAGAAAATAAGTATGTCATGAGGGCCTCTGAATTAAACTGACCTCATCACATATGTGGGATGAAGACGGACCAATTCGGTCACTCCCATCGGTCAGGACGAACAACATTTGCTAACTGTCACGCATTACGTGTCTTCCCCTTTCTCGGATAGTAATATTGATGAAGTTAACAAGCCTAATTTTGGATTTTCGGGGCCTACACAAATAAACATCCGCCCCCTTGGTTATCCTTTAAGCATCCGTCCAGCCGTTTCAATACCATCATGCCCCTGTAGCTCGGAACCCCCCTCAGTAGGACGTAACAAATTCCTCGATAACAGAGCACCCTTACCACTAGTATTTTGGTAGGGAGATGTATCTACAGTACCTGACATAGTTCAACTTGGCCAGCGCTGGCTTCGTTGCCGAATCCCTTCGTCGTCAATGGTCAAGGCATTTGTCACGCTTGCCGTTCATGGCAAAGCGGAGTTTCAATATTCTGTGGATGAATCCATGACTCGGACACAAGCGAACGACCCCCTGACTAAGGTGACATGTCTGTGGATGTCCGACTGAAGGGGGAGGTCCGAGCTACAGGGGCATGATAGTATTCATAGCACGTCCCCAATTTTGATATTTGTCTTAATCTTGATCTCCTCGAACACAGTTTTTTTCCTTTCGTTGATTCTACATCCACCAACATCTTTTCCGAGACCTCGTCGCTCAATGACCTGATATGAGCACCTGTACCTCCCATCATTCCCAATTATCAGATATATCTTGAAGATTTTCAATGGTGCTAGGCCTCCGCAGGAGATGCCTTTACGCACGCAGTGTGGGGCTCGATTATTCAATACCTACTAAGACCTCGGTCGCCTTTCTCCAATCCTTGAGGGGATCTACATTTTCTGGTAGGAATTCTCTCCATATGTTTCGAACCATCTTTGCCGTTAGCACAACAAATCAAATCAAAAAAGCCGATGACGTTGTCAAACTTGTGTGACTTAAATCGACTCCCTTCAACTTATATGTTCGGATGTCTGAACGTATGATCGACGGACCGCAATGAAGCTTGCGTCTCGTTACCAGCAAAAGTCATCTATTCGGTCGTAGGCACGTACGTTTCAACCAATGCGTGTTCGGTAGCTGCCACAGGATCTTCAGGACTACCGATTTCGTGGATTTGAGTAGATATTTGTTGTTCCCTCGAATTTACAACTGCACGAAACACAGGTGATAAGACAAGACCATCTTTCCAGACTCATAATGATATTTTCGTGGCGCTATATAGAGCAAGATAATGTAGAATACTCATAATTAAAAATACGTCAGATATCTTTGAAAGCGGAACCCCCAGCTTGTGCGTCGAACTTCACGACGGCGTCGAGACCTAACAAGTGACCGGTTCAGACATTTTCAGATGCAACAAAATTACGCAGTTCTTACCCATGACCTCGAAGAATGCCTTTGGATCCATGCCTTGCGCAGATGTGAAATCCGTACCAGTCTTCTTTAAGGATTGCATAGCGAGACGAACTGCGTGAACCATTGCGACACAAGAGACGAGCGAGAAAACTGCAACCAGGCATAAATGATAAGAGGCGCTCTTATAGGAGGTTACTGACTAATGATCTTGGCACCCATAGCTTCAGCTTCGCTGCTGGTGAACGAAGGTGTAAGGCCACCAGAGATGACATTGACGAGAACCTAGAAAAAAGTTTGAGAACCTGTATTCACTGAAAGACACTGTTTATCTTAAGGTATTACTTACTGGTTTTGGTGCCAGTGCCGCGACAGTGGATTCAAGGAGCTCTTTTGTCCGAACACCCTCTATAAAACACACATCGGCGCCAGCTTTAGCAGCCAGCTGAAGACGGACGATAGCTTCGTCCATTCCAAGGACCTGGGCCGAGTCTGTCCTCGCAATAATCACCTATGAACACATGAACTCGCCGGACGAAATAACAAGAAAGTTTCCTCCACTTACGAAGTCTGAATTCCCCGGTATCGCATCGCGTGCAAGTACTGCTGCCCGTACACGTGTGATGAACTCTTCCCGAGAGACAACTTGCTTTCCAAGTAAGTGACCGCACCGTTTGGTCTGCACCTGATCCTCGATATGAAGGGCTGCTACACCGGCCTTTGCATAATGAGTCACAGTGCGAGCGACCATCGTCGGGCCGCCAAATCTGCAAGGAGATGCTGTCAAAATAGCATTTCATTCATTTAATATGGAATACAGACCCGGTATCGGCGTCGGCAATGACAGGCATAGTCGGGTTAATACTACACACCATTGATGCTGCCTAACAACAATGTCAAACAATTCTGGAGTCGATAAAATGAAACGCACCCCAACGAAGTCGTTCAGGGTTGCAATAGCAAGGTCAGGTTGCCCCAGTCGTGATGCAGTCGTAGCGGCACCACTGGAGCGCGCAGAGTCAGAGACAGTGTTTTTCTTCTCCGGAATCGCGACGAACCTTTGATACAAGCAGTTGAAACCTGCTTCGATTGCGCATCGGGCACTAATTCCATCACAGATACCGGGAGCAACCTAAAAGTGAAATAAATCTAATTAAAAGGTATGCATTGAAGCAAAATCATATACATACGACTATTCCAGGACGAGCAAGCATTTGGCGAAGACGAGTCGCAGGGTTTGAAGATAGTGGTCCCTCAAGATAGTTTACAGGATCTAGGCGAGCATTGTAGTAGGTCTCGTCTTCACAAGGAGAATCTGGAAGGTGAGGAGCAGCTTGCTTTTCATTCTGAGATTGCACGAATGCAGCCTTATTGGAGGTAAAATAGTCAAGAGCAGGAGACATGAGAGGACTGCGTATGATTGTGCGAAAGAGTTCAAAGGGGAGGGAGTTAGGTTCTGGAGTAAGATATTGTAAGAGCTTTTATATCGGAGAAATTATGGGCTTTCTGGGTACACATGCTCGGTGTACTTTTTCCTGACGACAATTTACATCTAGGCTTCTTCTGTGTCGAAGGTGCCAAGAAAATCCTGATGAAAGTGACCCTGAGTACATGCCGAGATAGGAGTTTTACTTCCATGGAGGTTTTCCCTCGAATACGGATTGGGACATGGATCGATTGTGTAAACAAGTAAACGGTGGCGCTGAGTGGTGGTTTTATTTTACGAGTAAACAGCTGAAATTTGACCGGTAAACTCATCCCAAAGTCGAGGTTTTGATTCGTAAATCCAAGGTTTCGGAGCTGCGCTGATTCAAGCACATTCCGGGGTGTTATGAATGAACATTGGACGTTGAGCGTTAATGAACTTGGATTTCGAGCAATTACAGACTTTATTTGTGTTGAGTTATTTGGCTCCGGATCCGACCACCTCTTGGCATCCTCTGCCATGAGCAGACTTTTCCATATATGTATACGCACTTTCTGGCTCAAAGCTCTTATTTGTGGATCATTCTTCACACATGTAGGAATTCTCACTGACGGAGACGTCTCCTTGGCACGGAAGGCTGAGGATTTGCGTATCCAGATGCTCCCTGGAGATAAAGAGTTGTCTTTATCTACCGTTTATCATGTCGGAGGTAGAGGGGACATGACTCTATGCTGTCAAACTGCTGTTTTGTCGTGTGCTTTGCTCGGCAATGCTGTGTTGGATGCGCTCGGCGCCCGGTCAACTTCTAGAGGCACACACTGACTTTCTTCCTTGGCCAAAACTCTAGCCGCTCTAACCCCGAACGAATTACTTCTTGGTATTGCTGGAGGTCTTTACTATCCGCCCGTCTGATTCGCGGATATGAGGACGGGTTTCCGCTTCCATGTACTTATGAAAGACGCCTCGGAGATGCGCCTCTCGAATATAGCCTACTCTTCACAAATCATCTGTTGCACTGGCAATGTCTCAGTTGATATCTACCTCCACTGTTGCTCGACATGCAAATCGTGATAGCTGCTGGATTATCGTTCAAAGTACGTCGGAAACTGTCTCGTTGAATCTTCCTGTTGATTGTTTTCCGGCATGCCCAGACAAAGTCTATGATGTTACAGAGTTTCTGGCTGGTCGGTCATTCTCTTGAATGCTTCTTGCACTGCCCTTTGTTGACGTTGAAGCTTCAAGAACATCCTGGAGGAAGCAGTATTATCCTCAAATATGCTGGAAAAGATGCAACGTTAGTCCAATCAGCCATGCCCAGATGTCTTGTCCCTTAGCTTGGCTACAGCGAGGCCTATGAGCCAATTCACCCGCCTGATGCCATAATGACCAATCTTCCTGTCGAGAAACAGTACGTGTTAAGGGTGTACTCTAAAAGTTGGGATTACTAACTTGTTTACCAAGTATTGGAGCAGTTGATCCTGCCACGGTTGTCAAAGTCGTTAAAACAGTGACAGAGGAAGACAAGAGGCGCCAAACATTATTAGATACTCGCCCACCTCTGGAGGAAATTCTCAATCTGCACGATTTCGAGGTTCACTTGTTAAGCTTCTTCTGGTGTTAGTTCGGTATCTAATGAACTTTGTCCAGGCGGTCGCCAAAAAGGTGCTCAGTGAAAAGGCTTGGGCGTACTACTCTTCAGCGGCAGATGACGAGATAACTATCCGTGAAAATCGTGCTGCCTACCAACGGTATGCAAATTCTTCTTTCCTTGAGCCATTTTCTCACAGGCTGGTGTCAAGAATTTGGTTTCGCCCACGGGTGTTACGCGATGTTAGTTCTGTTGATTGGTCAACCACTATCCTGGGCCAGAAATCGTCTTTGCCTGTATACATCGTAAGTTGAGAAGTCTCTTGGCATCGAGTTGGTCTCATGCTTGTCCTGAAAGTCTGCGACTGCGCTTGGCAGACTAGGCCATCCAGAAGGAGAACTAAATTTGACAAGGGCAGCTGGCAAATATGGTGTCATCCAGATGGTATGCGTTTTATAGGACTTGCGAGAGGTTATAAACTGACTCGTGATGCTCCAGGTACCAACTCTGGCTTCGTGCTCCTTTGATGAAATTGTTGACACCGCGCTGCCCAATCAACCGTTATTCCTTCAGTTGTACGTATTATTTTTTTATTACAGTCAATGACGTGCAATCCGGGCTTTGCTTAGATACGTAAATCGTGACCGTCAAATAACGAAAAAGTATGTTCAACATGCGGAGAAACGAGGTGTCAAGGGTTTATTCATCACGGTGGATGCTCCTCAGCTGGGCCGCCGCGAAAAGGACATGAGGATGAAGTTTGTCGGTGATGATGCTGGCGCCAAAGTCCAAGAGGGTCAATCAGATATCAAGAAGAACGAGGGAGTGGCAAGAGCGATTAGTGTGATTGCCTATCAATACTCTCAAGGGTTCCCCTAACTGACTATTATCCAATACAGTCATTCATAGACCCAAGTTTATCTTGGAAAGATATTCCTTGGTTCAAAAGCATCACAAGCAGTGTGTTTGACACCACTCTACGAAGATTTACTCCTAACATCTGATTAGTGCCAATTATCCTCAAAGGCATCTCAACCCCTGAAGATGCAATCTTGGCATACGAGGCTGGCTGTCAGGGTATTGTGTTGAGTAACCATGGTGGCAGACAGCTCGATACTGCGCGATCAGGTCTTGAAAATTTGATCGAGGTCGTTGCAGCGCTGAAGCAACGAGGGCCATGGCCGAACCCGAATTTCTCTGTCTTTGTTGACGGTGGTGTCCGCCGTGCGAGCGATGTCCTCAAAGCGTTGGCTCTCGGTGCGTCGGCTGTCGGCATCGGAAGAGGATTTTTGTACTCGTTCTGTGCATACGGCCAGGAAGGTGTTGAGAAGGCGATTCAAATTCTCCGAGTGAGTACTGATTATGCTGTAGCAAGCTTTTCGTTTGTCTCATGGATTGCTGCTCTTCAGGACGAGTTTGAGATGAACATGCGTTTGTTGGGCGTTCGTCACCTTGGAGAACTTTTGCCGGAAATGGTAGACGCCAGCGCTCTTGGAGCGCATGTTGGCCCTGTCCCGAGCGACAATCTTCATATAGAGACTTGTGAGTGTTTTTTTTTTTTTTTTTTTTTCGGATTTGGAGAAACAAAGGTTGAGAAAAGTTGTGTAGATCAGCCTCTGCGTGTGGCGCAGTTTGGGACGTCGAAGCTATAAGTTGTAGGGAGGGGAATGAAGGATCATCAATACTTGAAACGATTATACTGATAATACCCGGTAGTAGTGGACCTTGTCATGTACCCTGTGTACTATTATATCATTGACAACAAGCCTTTCCAACTCTTTGTTTTGAGACAAGCCAAGTGTACCGACTCGAGAACTGAGGTTGTTGTGTAGTAGTAGTAGTCGCTGATTATGCTCGGAAAGAAGAAAGGAATGTAAGCAAGCAAGGATTTAGATGTGAGACTTTTATTATTGATAGATGGATTATTTTGAAACAGAAAACCATGTGCCATGTGGCGTGGATTCAAGTGGGACGGCACGACGTTGACAGTCTTCCGATTCCCTGACTGGTTTTTGATTTTGGGGACAACCGGCGAGCGATTAGTAAAACCCTTGAGGTTGGTTGTTGTGTAGTAAGCATATAGGTATTCATTCAGATATATATGCTAGTCGTGTTATGGAGAGGTATTTGAGACTTGATAGAACTGTATGTATGCACTAGCTGGGATTTTAATATCGGCCCTATGGGTAACAGCTTATTTCGGGACCATGTGCTGTCATTTTCCCCTGTTTTGGAATTGGTTACCGCAAAAGTAACATACTAGATTCGAATAACTATGTACTACGTATTTGTTACAAAGCATTACAAACACTCGGGGTTAGACATCACGCAATCACGGGGGGTGGTGATGATAATCGAGAACCAAAACATGTTTGGAGCGATGAAAGACGACAACATGGACGAGGACGCCTCGATCCGGGGTACAGACACGGACGCAGCGTCAGCGCGTCTGTCGGCTGTGGAGAAGGGGTACATGCGTGATGCGTTCATACGGCACTTTGTTCCGCGCGGGCGCGGGCGTGGGGGCGGACGACCGCCGCTGATCAATATCGGGACGTATGTACGTGGACGGGCGATCGATGAGCTTGTCGAGGGGTGGTTTGAGCGGGGCGGGGACGTGCAGGTTGTTAGCTTGGGCGCGGGGAGCGATACGCGGTTCTGGCGTATTGCGGTGCGTGGATGAATTTGTGATGTGTTTTTATATTTTTTTTTTTTCTTATGGGATGTTAGGAGGGCAAGTACAAGGATCAGCTGCGGGCATATGTGGAGATTGATTTTGCAGAGGTGACGAGTAAAAAGGCGATGGCGATACGGAAGAGTAAGGAGCTGAGTGGGGTGCTTGGGGAGGAAGTGAGGGTTGGTGAGTAGTAGCAAGAGTTGGATTGTATGACAAGTGCTAATGTAAATACAGAAAAGGGAGGGACGGTGGTACATTCTGCAAAGTACCATCTACTCGCGGGGGATCTGAGGGAGGCGCCGGAAAAGACGCTCGGGGTGCTGCGGGAGGTGCTGGATCGGAGGGTGGGGACGTTGTTGCTGTTCGAGTGCGTGCTGGTGTACATGGAGGCAAAGGAGTCGGAGAGGTTGCTGCGGTGGTTTGTGGAGTACTTTGAGGGGACGGAGACGGCGTTGGGGGGGATCGTGTATGAAATGTTCAACGTTGAAGACGCGTTTGGGCGTGTGATGGTGAAGAATCTCAAGGTGGGGGGGGGCGGTTGATTGTTGTGTGGGGTGTGCTGACGAGCTGCAGGCGCGGAATGTGAGGTTGCCGGGTGCGGTGGGGTATGGCAAGGTAGAAGAGCTGCCGCGGCGGTTCCTGGAGACGGGGTTTTCGAGTGCGGGTGCGGTGACGCTGCGGGATGTGTGGCGGGGCCTGGAAGGGACAGAGCTAGAGCGGTGAGTGGTGCGTTGTTTGTTGTGGGCGTGCTGACTGGGGGTAGGATTGCGGGGCTGGAGAGGCTGGACGAGGTGGAGGAACTTGAGCTTGTGTTGGAGCACTATGGGGTGACGTGGGGAGCAAAGGGAGAGTCAGCATGGGGAAAGAAAAAGTAGAAATACTCAGAGAGAAGATTAGAGAATCATGCAAGAGCGCAAAGCCTCTTGTCAGGGGAATAGTAGAACATCAGGCCAAACATGATAGGAAAAAAAAGACAGACCATTTGATTTGGTAAGCAGCGCATTTTTTCATGAGCAAACCGTCAGCAAAGTCTGCGCTGCCGTCGCGCTCTGCGTGGTCCCGTGGTCCGCCGCAGAGCACTCAGTCATCCTCGGCACCGTCCCGAGCACAATCCCCCGCCCTATCGCATTCGCGGCGTCCAAGCGTCGCCTTCAAGGACGGCGTCTCTATTCCCCGTGCTAATGCTCCCATAAAACCAGGCAAGTCACTTGCTGCTCTCTGCTGCCGCGCTGACTGTCCCCAGGTTCCGTCACGTTTGGCTCCATCGACGACGATCCGACCCCGATCTCATCGTCACCCGCAGCTGCACCCGTCCTCAAGGCTGAGACGGTAAAGTCCTTTGGCTCCCTTCCCCTCGTCACTCCAGAGCCACATTCAAACGGCAAGCCCGATCCCGCTCCAACTCCCGCAAAGCTCGCAAAAGTCGACGTTAAAAAACTATTTCAGTCTGCCCCGCCCCCCCAGCAGTTCCAGCCCTTTGTCCCCGCTACCCGCCCGCCCCCGTCCCCCAGCTACCCCCGTCCCCTCCCCAATGGCACCCAAGCCCGGCCCCCCAACCCGAATCCACCCGCTGCCCTTTCCAGTCCCCGCATGCCCCCCCACCAGCCCCCCGGCCCCCC
>QLON01001020.1:42075-56439 GCA_003313675.1 Termitomyces heimii
CACACACACACACTCTCTCTCTCTGTCCTCCAGCACGCACCGGTCAATTTCACTGCATTGATTGCATTTAGTATCTCTGTCCTGCTCATAGGTTGTTTGTTCCCCCTCAAAATTCCTTTCTTTGTTCTTGGCATTTAGCACGTCGTGTTTTTTCGTTTCGTTTTTCTTCTTAATATCGTATGCATGCATTCCATCACGTTCTTTTGTATTATTCCCCCACGAAGCCCCTTTTCAGGGTCAATACGTTGATGGTGGTACCTACACGCAGCTACCTATAGTATCCCCACCCACCTACCCATTTCTTCTGCCCCCGCCCCCGCCCTCTCCACGCCTAATGCATATCTTCGCAGAGGTTTCCGGACTCTGAGTACCTATTTACTCGTGGTAATCTGATGTGGGGTCGTGATTGATTGAATGAATGAAAGAGAAAGAGAGCCCCTGGTTGATTGTGTGTGTGCGTGTTTTTATTTTTATTTTTTTTCTGGGAAATGGAACGACTTGCGCGATGTTACTATACTACCCTACTAGTTTTTTTTTCCGTTTGTAATTGTAATTTATGATAGTGTTTTTCTTTTCTTTTATACCCCCGTAGAGTATGCATATGATTTTTTGTTTTTTTGGTTTCATCAGTGTCGTGGTCCGTCTGTCTATTTCTTTTTTGCTTGTGTCCTCTTGTCTATTCAGCGAATTCTTTTTTATTCCAAGGACTTCTCTGTTGGAATATCAAGTGCTTCACCGTCCGTCCCATCACGGTGTCCTTGACGGCGTCTCACGTGCAATTTCTGTATCACTTCCTTCTTCGTCTATTTTTGATAGTCTTTCATTATGGTGGACAGGCAATATACGAACATGTTTGCCCTCGCACGATTGTGAGGGTTTACTGCTATGTCGAGTGAGCGAGCTCCTACGTCATACCTCGGTTTACGCGATATTATGGATACCTCCCGTATATTTTCTTTGCCTTGGCTCTGGTAGCCACTCGATCGGTATTTGCCAGTCTTTACCGTAACCTTTAATTGTTTTTTCCCTCTTAGACCCTCAGTCATCCAACACATCTTGGTGTGACTGAGGGGTGAGTGCACAATTACACAGAGACAAGTACAATGATTGAGTCTACAGGATACGAATGATTAAGTATTCCGAGTATACAGGTAATACAGAACTCGACACGAGCACTCAACCTTCAACACACTTGTCATATCGTATGCTATTACGTAGCGAAAATAGCTAAAAGCGATTCTTGCCCTTGTAGAGGCGCCTCCATTCTAGCTCCATGTCACAGTTGTTGCTAAAAGCGATTCTGACATGCTGAGAAATCTTTCTGTTTTGGATGTTTTCCTTGACTATGGGCATTGCCTGTCCCGATGCATTCAATATTAGCAATTGCAATAGGGGAGTGGTGGAGAGAGCCGTGTCAATGTCTTGCTTCCAGCCATCATGATTGACGAGAGGAAAACTTTCCAGTTCCAACAAGACCGTCTTCAAAGCGGGGATCCAATTTAGAGGTGGAACACACACGTAAGGAAGGGAGAAGTGTACAGCCAGAAACTGTAGATTTGGGAATATAATCCCGCATTGAGCCATTTTTTGGGCTGTGTTTCTCCCAGTGTGGAGTGATATCAGCGTATTGGCTGTTAATGAGACACTTGGTGCGTAAATGTCCTCTTCTAAGCTTAGATATAAATGTCGGACGGCAGTGCACTTGGATAGGATAATGTCCACAATGTCCAAAGGTACATCTGACCTTATACAGAGGCTACGAACACATGCCGCAAAGAACGACGATGGGCGTGACATGAAAGTTGGTAAGATGCGTTCAGTGCGTGCAAGATCGAACCCCGTCGCGTTGTGATTGTAGGCCACTAGCAGACTCTCGTACATGACGGATTCAACGTATGGCTGTATGCGCCTGCACAAGACAGACAGAGTGGCAGCATCTCCAGGGAACATCAGTACTGCCCATTGAAAAATCACGTGTTCTATCTCGGGGGGAAAAGCAAAGGTTGTGACTGCAGCTGGGGCAAAATTGACCTTCTTCAACCTGTTCACATACTTGTGAGACTATGATTTTCAGACAACGACTATACCACCAACGCATATGATTTCTTTGACTTCTTGGCCATAGATACGACTGAGTTAATGTAAGCCTACTTGGCTATATCATATGATAATTGGTGAGTGGAAATCGTTGATTAAGCACTCACTTATGCAATTTGCTGTCGGTCTTCTAAATCGAGGGTTCAAGAGGAGTATACTTTTATTACATCTTTAATTGTTTGGACTTGTTGTGATTTCGGTTTGAACATGGGGACGCATCATCAGTGGCAGTCAGGGGCCGTCAATCAATAGTCATAGTCTCCCCGGGCATGACCGGACACCCACAGATCACCTTACCCGCTCGAAGAACGTTTGTAACTTATGATGATGTATGCACCACGATTTCAAAATGTGTTTGTCGACTTCCACTCCAAATGACTTCAGTTCCATATGATTCTAACAGTTCAGGAATAGATCTATTTCCGAATACACTGCTCAACAAGCAAGTTGTACTGCTTGGCGTAGATATTTTCCGATTCATACGTCGGATAAGCTGCCATTTTTCGAAGGAGTGCTCTCTTGCCAGCCATTGCGCGTGCACGATCCGAGCCCAGGTTGAGCCTGTACCATTCTGTAGCTATTTATATACATGGATGAGTTACAGAAAATTATTCAAGGTTAATACATACGACGAGATTTATGATTCATCACTTGTTTTACACGAGGCGTTTTTATCTGCAGTTGCTTCAAAGTCTGGGACTCCATCGATGCCCCTTCTTGCTTTATTTTTGACGTCCTGTAATGATAGTCGAAAGATGGATTGTGAGTGCTATAATCATCCGTTCGGTCCTCTTTGCCATCGCCGAACTTCACAAATATATAGAAGTTTTGTGTCGTCGTGTCCTGGGCAAAAATATCTCAGTGCGCTGGTTTCATAAAACAAAACAAGAAAAAACTCACATATACCACCATGTCTGCTGCAGGAGATATGATTGAATACGAGCCAGGAGATACTCGGCGTTCAAGGTGGCTAGGGTAGAAGGACGAGACAGCTGCGTATCAATGTAAATCCATGTTGAGTTCCGTTAATACTACATGCCTCAATCCCGTCGACTCCAAAGCTATTGGATGGGCACACCCACCAAATGCCTGGATTAATAAAACCAACAAGAAGATTGAAAGATTAAACATGGATTTCTGCCACAAAAAATTGATTTAACGAGAGAATTGCTAAGGATCAGCAAAGAAGTCGTCAATGGGACCAGCCCTGTGCAATTTCGGATGGGTTGGCCACCTTTTATGCCTTTTATGCTGACGGAGGGATCCACAGAAACCAGGCAGTCAGCTCCGGAAGTTTCAAAGATATCAGATGTCATACTGGATCTACGTACTTGATCATCATGATGTCCGAGAATGATTCTTGTAACTGACAAAGAAGGGGAGTAATACCCCTGTCAGTGTAGGTCTGGCCTGTAAGTCTGAGACTCCATTGATGCCCCTTCTTGCTTTATTTTTGATGTCCTGTAATGATAGTCAAAAGATGGATTGTGAGTGCTATAATCATCTGTTCAGTCCTCTTTGCCATTGCCAAACTTCACAAATATATAGAAGTTTTGTGTTATCGTGTCCTGGGTAAAAATATCTCAGTGCGTTGGTCTCATAAAACAAAACAAGAAAAAACTCATGTATACCACCATGTCTGCTGCAGGAGATATGATTGAATACAAGCCAGGAGATACTCGGTGTTCTCTCAATTTCTCTTCATTTCTATTATCGCACCTTAGACACGACACTGCATGCTTCTTGACAGACCTCTAGGCCCTATTTTACCACCATCACTTCATTGCTAAGGCTTCATTAACCTAAGCAAGTTTTAGCAAATTTTCTATTTTTAGGTCTTTTAGTAGCAATTTATACAATTTACCTAGTTACCTACAACAGGCATCATCAGCATGCTATTTGAGAGCATCCAATTTTTCCTTCAGTCAACAAAGCTTAACATCGTGACCTAGAGGATGGGCAAAGCATTGTGTCTTTGCTTGATTGGGCTGAATAAGCTCTGGCCTATGCCTGTTGTGGTGGACTGTCTGGCACACATTGGTATCTTACTAGGAACTATGACTAACAAAACTTGATGAAATTCATGAAGAATACCTTAGATGATATACAAAGTCCAACTGCAAGGTGGAGAGGTTGGAAACTACGGAGGTCCAGTCAGACTGCATTGTGGAGGAAAGTGAGGACCACTGAGCAGATCGGAATCTCATGTGCTATTTTGGGAAAAAGAAGCATCAACCTCATGTGCAGTCATTGCAGAAAGCCGTTTTCTACTGGCACCAAAATAGGGTCTAAAGGTCCATTGAGAAGCATGCAGTGTCGTGTCTAAGGTGGGCTTCAGACAGGAATGTCTGTCTATAAGAGGTTGTCACACAATTATTATGTATTTTTTACTTAACATCAAGGCTGTTTACTCATCCTACGTTATTTATGTTATGGACTCCTTTTGTTCCTTCATTTGATGGGAATATGACTCATCATCAACATTCCTTCTTTTGGTGGTCCATTTCGGACATGCCTCATAATACAGTACCTCCGATGGACACTCTGTCTTCTCGGCATCATGGCATTCAATCTGATGAAATCTTTCTCTGGCATGGATAGTCCTTGTTGCTGCGGCATGAACCACTCCACGTTGTGCCCAACAATATAAGCTCACCTCAGTAGCCTGTCCATTCTCACACACTTTGCCTCGGTTGGGAACATAACTTTCAGTTCCCTGTCTGGGACCGTCTTCGAGTGCAGTTCTTCCGCATTAATTCTTCATATTCCTCAAAATCATGCCTAACAACAACGAGGTCAACGCCAGTCTGCCCTCGAGGGGATCTTACAACCACAGTACATCTGGCTCTAAATCCCTATTTCTAGGGTCGGGGAAGTGTTCGGATAGCAAAGTGATCAATACGAAAGACTCTCAAGTTGCTCTTGTGGACCGTAAAGTCAGGGCATTGCTCAACAAGCTGACGATGGAGAATTATGACTCAATCTCCAATCAGATTGTGGCATGGGCAAATAAGTCTGAGGACGAGAATGACGGCAAGACGCTTATGCACATTGTTATGCTTATATTTGAGACTGCACGAGATGTAGAAATGTTCTCCGACTTGTACGCGCGTCTGTGCAGGAAGACAATGGAGAAGCTTAGTCCTGCGGTGAGGGACGAGAGTATTACGCTCCAGGACGGCAAGGCTATTGCCGGCGGTCAGCTCTTCCTCAAGTACCTCTTGAACCGCTGTCAGGAGGAGTTTGAGCACAGGTGGGCTGTCAAGAAGGCGATTGCTGCTGCTGCCGCGAAAAAGGCCGCAGAGGACCAGGCGTTCCGTGCCGCCAACGAGAAGGAGGGGAATACAGAGGTCGCGCTGTACTCGGACGAGTACTATGCTGCGCAAAAGGCGAAACGCCGTGGGTTGGGGCTCATCAAGTTTATCGGTGAGCTCTTCAAGCTCCAGATGCTCACCGAGCGCATCATGCACACGTGTTTGAAGAAACTATTGGGCAATGTCGATCAGCCGGAAGAGGAGGATCTCGAGAGCTGTTGTAAGCTGCTGATGACGATTGGGTCGATGCTTGATTCGCCCAAGGCTGCTAACCATATGATGGCGTACTTTTCGCGCATAATGGAGCTGAGAAATAGCTCGCTTGTTAGTGCCCGTGTGCAGTTTATGCTGCAGGTTCGTACATTTATCTTTTTTCCTGATTCGTACTCACCCTTGTTCAGGACGTACTTGATCTTCGCGAGAAACGGTGGGTCAGCCGCAATGTCGTCGCTGCACCTTCGACGATTGCACAGGTACACGAAAACGTAACGTCTTTCTTGTTTCTTCCTTTTCAGATTGGAATTGACGACGCCCGCAGGCTGCGAAGGAGAAAGCGGCGCAGGAAAAGGACGTGCACAGCCGACAAATAAGCATGTCGCGCGGCGGGTCAAGACGCGGCGGTAACCGCGACGATTACCCGCAAGTCGGACCTGACGGGTGGGCGGTCGCAGGCGGCGGTGGCGGAAACAACGCGCCCCGGCCTCCGTCTAAAGCCGGCGACCTATCGAATTTCGGCAAGATCAACAAACCCACGTCGATGTCGTTTGGACCCAGTACTGTCTTTGCGGAAAAGGGCGGACCAATCAGCATGTCGCACGGCGGATCAAGACGCAGTGGCAACCGTGGTTATTATCCAAAAGTCGGGCCTGATGGGTGGGCAGTGGCTGCACCGCAGCCCCCGCCCAGGAATTTCATGAGAAAACCATCAGCAATGTCTGTGCTGCCATCGTGGGGACTGCCGCAGAGCACTCAGTCGTCGTCGGCGCCGTTGCACTCGCACCGGCCCAACATCACCTTCAAGGACGGTGTGTCCATTCCCCATGCCAATGCTCCAATAAAACCAGGCAGGTCTTGCCCTCCTGCCTCCTGCCTCCTGCCTCGCTGACTGCCCCCAGGCTCCGCCACGTTCGGCTTCATCGACAACGATCCCACCCCGATCTGCTTGTCGCCCGCCGCCGCTCCCGTCCTCAAGGCCGAGAACATCGTCAAGTCTTTTGGCTCCCTTCCCCTTATCATCCCCGAGCCCTGCCCCGCTGGACCACCTGCCAAGCCTGCCAATGCTGACATCAAAAAACTCTTCCAGCTTGACCCAACCCAGCACCAGGGTCCCCAGGTCCCTACTGACGATCTCTCAAAGAAACCCCGTCCCAGTGCCCCCGATCTCACAAAGGCCATTTCCAACGACAAAGTCCCCGTCCCGCCTCCTGCTGTCTTCATGGCCAAATCCATCACAAACTTTGACGTAATCTCATACCCCGAGGGCATTCAAAGTCCTGATCATAGTCTCAACCACAACGCCAAAGGCGGTCTTTTAAGGTGACCTAGCTACTCTACCCCCTTGCCTTGTTGACATGTTCCAGATACGACCGCCCATTCCTCTTGCAGTTCATGGATTACTGCAAGGAGAAGCCTGGAGGCCTTCCTGACCTCGCCACCATGGGTCTCGAGCAGCGCTCCCTCGGGTCCGGTATATCCGCCTTTGAAACTTCCGGCCAGAGCATGTTCCCTATGATGGACATCTTTGGCGGCGGTTCGTCCAAACCCACGAGCGACAATCGCTTCGCGGCTTGGAATAGAACGGTGTCTGCGGGTGGCAGCAACTCGTATAGCCGACCATCGCCGATTACGCAGACGTCCAGCCAGGATGCCCAGCCTCCGCCCCTCCAGACCGCGACCCCCACCCAGGCCCATGTCATCGCCGCCCCCGTCCACCTGCCCACACACGCCCACGCCCATTCAGCCTCGTCCCCCCTGCCCACGCCCTCCACCGCTTTTGCTCCCCTCAACTGTTCATTCAAGGTTGTCGTCCAAAACCCTGACGGCCTCGATGTCGAGGTCGACATCTCTTCCATCACCAAGGACTCCTCCACCTCGCCCTCTGTAGACAATCGTGACGATTATCCACAAGTCATACCAGATGGACAGGTAGTGACTAACCATGGCAATGCTCCTCGTCCTCCGTCAAAGGCTGGGGACCTGTCAGTTTTCGGCAAGATTAACAAATTGACATCAATGTCGTTTGGTTCCAATAGTGTCTTGACGAAAAAGGGCGGAGACAGCAAGCACGAGTCTATCTGGAGCTCGAGCTCGAACATGTTGAATCAGCGGGGTATGTCACAGGCAGAACCAAAAGGTACAGTGCCCTGCTGTGCTCCTTTATTTGACTGCTAACGCTCATCATGTTTGATTTATTACAGTAGCCAAGTCAGAGTCATCTGAAGCATGGTCGGTCAAAGTGCTGACCAAGGAGATCGAAGAAGATATGAAAGAGTTCTTTGCCAAACGAAACTTGGATGACGCTGAGACGTACTTGACGAATTTACCTGCTGCTCATCACTTCCGCCTTATTGATAAGTTTACATTGCGTGCCATTGAGACCCAGGACGATTCACAGCTCCTTGTAGAGTTCTTCCTTCGCGCAGTGGAAAAGAGACTTGTCACGTCCGAGGCGTTCGAGACAGGATTCCTACCAATAGCTGACATCATTGATGATGTAGCTATTGATGTGCCCAAGGCCTTCATGTACTTTGCTACAATCGTGAAGAGCGCCAGGCTTGACAACGAACGAAAAGCGCGGCTTGCATCCAAGTTGTTAGACGAACGAAAGCTTCTTGATTTGCTATCTTAGTGCCCTCACGTTGATTGTGCTGCAGTCATCATATCCGGTATCTGCCTCTTAGTATTTCCTCACGATCCTCCTCCTCCTGTCTCCCGTCTCCTTTTCTTGTGATTTGTCTGCCATTGGCACATCTTGCTCTGACATGTATCCCATCACTTCTTTGTATTATTGATTCCATTCCCGTTGAAGATATCTTCATCAGCTTTGTATCCCTTACTGCTCTAGGTGGCTCGTGTAAACTTTCAAGGTCACGTCTTTGGTCACCTTTTTGAATGCACCTTCTGAAAAATCGTGTATAATACCTGTGTCTTTTCTAGTAAACAAATATATGAACTATTACGATGATGTATCTCTGATAGACGGGTCATTAACGCAACCAAGGAACAGTGCTGCTTCACAAAGATTCGTTCCATACATGATTTCCAGAATCACCAGGTCCATATGCTCAAATCAGAATTGATATATAGTGTGATAAGAGAACAAATGAAACAGATGTCAAATCTGTCATGGTCTCGCTATAGCGCATGTGCTCTACTTGTCAGCGGTTTCGAATTCCATGGTACGTAAATGTGCTTCGGTCGGCAGAAACTAAAGAGACGGTATAAGTTTCATTAGCGCGAGATACAATTATAGTCAGTGAAGCCCTGCAAAATGCATCTGCTCTCCCTGCTATTCTTCGGATTCTTGCAGGATGCCGCGCTCTGCGCAACATCTACAAACCTTCTGATTGCAGGACAGCATGTCGTCTATTCGTATGCGGGTCTTACACCCCCAGCATCACTTCTCACAGCAATTTCAAATGGTCAAGCAGCAGGAGTCATCTTTTTCAAGGATAACATTGACGCCAACATTGCCAGCGTCATTGCCTCTCTGAAAAAAGCCAATGAGGCCTCTCCATTGGGGTTACCATTATTGCTCATGACGGATCAGGAGGGAGGGGAAGTGCGCCGTCTCAGTGGAGAGCCAGTGGAGAGCGCAAAAGCAATGTGCGCAAGCAATACTTCAGCAGCGGAAGGAACAGGTGCAGGAGAAAACCTAGCCAGTGTGGGAATGAACGTAAACCTCGCGCCAGTGCTCGACGTGTACCGCGTTCCTGGAGACTTCGAGGACCAGTTCGAGCGTTCTTTCAGTGATGACCCAACACTTGCGGGCGAGTGCGGGGCAAGCTTCATAACAGCGCAGCAAGCTACAGGGGTTGCATCCACTGCGAAGCATTTCCCCGGCCTCGGCGCGGCAACTGCTGATGATAATACAGACGTGGAACCGGTGACATTGAATCTCACTGCCTCTGAAATTCAATCAGTAGACGAACTTCCGTACTTTTCCGCAATTGACGCGGGGGTGCCGCTTGTGATGCTCTCGTGGGCTATCTACCCTTCCATCGACACTGTACCCTCGGGTTTGTCATTTCAGATGGTCTTTGGGGAATTGAGAGGAAGACTAGGATTCGAAGGGGTCACGATAACGGATGCGA
Source organism: Termitomyces heimii (assembly GCA_003313675.1). NCBI lineage: Eukaryota > Fungi > Basidiomycota > Agaricomycetes > Agaricales > Lyophyllaceae > Termitomyces > Termitomyces heimii. The sequence goes on from QLON01001020.1 coordinate 51,800, forward strand.
TTGAAGCTGGTGCACTGTCAGGGTATGGCACGGTGGAGAACAGGGCAATCCTGGCGAGTGCCGCGGGAATGGATTTGATTCTGACTTCCGGAAGGGATGTGACGCAGAGCGCAAGCATAGTCGAAGCACTTGCCACAGCACTTGACAACGGCGACCTTGATTCGTTGCAGTTCAGCCGTGGGACAACCAGGCTTGCAGAATTGAGAGCCTCGCTCTCATGATTTTTGGTTATTGTACATAGCTTTGCTGAAATCACTTTTCTGTAGACGAAATTTAACTCGATGAAAATATTTGCTTGGCGAACTCCTCTGCGGCATGTGATGCGTTGTCTCGGTTGGAGTCGATCCGAAGGGCGTGATCCGTTATTTGTGTAGCATTCCGGGGCTACAATACAAAAGTGACTAAAGGAGCGTCTGTAACATTGCAACTCTAATTTCTTTGGCTCTACCATGGTCTATGTAACAAGAACTGAAGACGATGATGACGATGACGACGATGGCCCTATGTGGTTGCAGAAGATTACAAAACACCTCAACTTTTTCCGGATTCACGTCATGTACTAGTAAGTCCGTGTATCATGGTTTTTTGATGCGGAATGATAGAGGTCACCCCAGCATATTTACCCCGCTTATTTTCTCTGCAATCTTCTACGCCAGTAATGGCAGATACCACATCCCATACATAGACGCCCTATTCAATTGTGTCAGTGCCATGACAGTTTGCGGCCTGACGACTGTAAACTTGAGCATGTTGACTGGATGGCAGCAGACCATTTTGTTCCTTCTGATGTGCCTGGGCAACCCTGTGCGTCTTCGAAGTCTATTTTAAGGCCAGATTTCTTAAGATCTCTTATAGGTCCTCGTTTCCTGGGTTGTGGTGCTGCAGAGAAGGTGAGCATCACCCTCAAGCGAAAATCCCGCATATTTGTCCATCAGTCCTTACAACATGTCAGGCACTATTTTGCAATCAAATTCAACCACGTTCTCAAGGCCAACGCAGAAAAACTTGCAGAAGAGAACGCTCGAACTGGCCGAAAAAACAGCTGGTCTCATCGAATCTCCACACTTCTTTCAAAGAAAAACCTCGATGTTAACGAGGAAGAAAAAGAACCGAAGAGTGGCATCATTCGTAAACTACGGCCAGATATGATCCGACGAATGGATGACGCCCCGAAACGCGTGAATCCGAGCGGTTACGCAGTTTCCCTAGAGAAAGCGCCCACCTTACAGAACGTGAAACCCGGCCACCTGTCGTTTGTTTCTTCAACAATAGGACATGAACGCAACCAGACGAACACACAGCGCGATACTATTGATTTGAAAGAAGAAGACAAGAGGTTAGCGATCTCTCAACGGCTCGTGCTATACTGATATTTTACTCATATATCCAGACTTTCGGATCTGGGAGCTCGCTCTTCACCACCAGTGGACAGTACGGACTCCGATACAGTGCAGCAACCGCCGATTTCTCAACATCTCGACATTTCTCAGAACTTTCCTCGCACTCAAACGATTGAGTTTGCCCCAAATGTTACACGTCGCCGTGCTAGGATGACGGTTGACATGACAGAAAGTGATATTGCCGACAATGAGACACCAGATTCGGCGCCTGAACAAACATTTCCCGATTATAGTAAGTTTTCTGTTGTTCCATGGATATGATGCATTAACTCGCGCTTCAGGGTCGACGCATAGTCGCCGTGTGTCCAAGCGGTTGTCCACGAATACCTTGAACTCCAGAACAATGCGAGTACCCAAGAGCTACAAACATCGTGACTTTGGAGGATTTCCAATGCCTTGGGAGATCTTTGGCAAACTCATAAATCGATTGTTCCCCAAATTGAAGAGGAGGCTTACCAGGACTATCACGATTCCAGCGACAATTTCTCTTGTGTCACAACATAACGAGGTTCCTCCTGGAGGAAAGGCTGTGCCCTATATCTCATTCAACGCAGTCGTTGGACGCAATTCCGTATTTCATCATCTTTCACATGAAGAGATGGAAGAGTTAGGTGGTGTGGAATACCGAGCATTAAACGCTCTTCTTTGGATCATTGGAGTAGTACGTACTTCCGATCTCATTTGTGAAGATCTGATTCAATTGCACTTTCAAGTACCACATAGCAACCCAATTGATCTGCTTTATCATATTTGCTCCATACATCTCTCAACCCAGGTGGCATGAGAACTTTGTCCCCCCCGCCGAGATACGTCCTCAAAATACAATCTGGTAAACCCTGATTTTCAACGCACTGTACGTTTATTTGATGAGAAGGTTACTAGGTTCTCGATATTCCAGTCCGTTTCAGCCTACACCAATACAGGAATGTCACTCGTAGATCGCTCAATGGTGCCCTTCCAGACCGCTTATCCGATGGTGCTCTTTATGTGTTATCTCATCTTAGCCGGAAATACTGCATTTGTACGTTTTTCCGCTTTGCCAGCTGACATGACATTATCAATTGACTGTTTTTACCCGTCGCTACTTTCTAGCCCGTCTTGTGAGTAGTTTCTTTGTATAATCATGCATGAATACCTGACCTTGGAGCAACTTGAAGTCTGCGCTTTATGATGTAAGAAAACATTACACGGAAGTTAGACAGTCGAATTGATTCTTCCTTTAGTTGGGCCTTGACAAAATGCGTATCCAAGTCATCTCGGGCTCATGAAACACTGCACTTCCTCTTAGATCACCCCCGGCGATGTTTCATCTTCTTGTTCCCTTCTCATCAAACTTGGTTCCTCTTTACAGTCGTTTTAGGGTTAACGTACGTCGTGTGGCTTGATCTCCAATTATGCATGCTATCAAAGATGAACAGGATGACCGATTGGTTTTTCTTTATGATTCTGGATATTGGCAATGCCGCGACGGAATCAATACCATTAGGCACAAGATTCCTTGTTGGGCTTTTCCAAGCAATTGCAGTCCGCGCTGCTGGTTTTTCAGCTGTCAGCGTAGCTCAGCTAGCGGCTGCTGTGAAGTACGTCCTACTGTCAAACACGATTCATGACGTTTAAACTCTATATGTAGAGTCCTTTACGTCGTCATGATGTACATTAGTGCCTGTGAGTACCGCTTTCATAACTTCGAGTGAAGAGGCTCAACATCATATGAATAGATCCCATTGCGATGAGGTTCGTTCAGTTGAACTTTTTGTACCTTTAGTAACAACTTTCACGCAGCGTACGTTCAACGAACGTATATGAAGAACAGTCATTGGGGATCTTCCCAGATGATGACGAAACGGACGAAGTTGATTTTGAGCCTACCAACCATAGAGTGTCAACATGTGGCCGATATCTTGCTTTGCACGCACGGAAGCAACTCGCATTTGGTATGTTTTAGTCATTCTACGCGCATGATAAGGGAGCCAATCAAACTAGATATGTGGTGGCTTGGATTAGCTCTGTTCTTGGTTTGCATTAATGAGGTAATTGTTTTATCTTTCCAAGCATTTCAATCTCATTGAGGTCCCATAATAGCGCCACAACCTCGATGATCCTTCCAATGCCGAGTGGTTCAACATTTTCTCTGTCGGTAAGAATAAGTCACCAAGTTTTCCTACAAGAGGTTGACAATCGCATTAGTATTCGATATTGTGTCCGCCTATGGGACTGTTGGTCTCAGCCTTGGGACACCTAACGTGAGTTACATGTTGCCTGAAACGACCGAGCTTTTTCAAATTATCATCGTAGGACAATTTCTCTTTTGCTGGTGAACTCAAGTCCTTCTCGAAATTTATCCTCTGCCTGGTTATGATCCGGGGTCGTCATCGAATTCTTCCAGTAGCGATTGACCGAGCCGTTATGCTCCCGTCTGAACTACAGAGACAGCTAGATCAGAATCCAAAATACTCCGACGCGATATCATTCTGTTCAGCAAGCCGAGCACCACAGAACGACAGTGCTGAGACCCGCCCAAATCGCCGACAATCCGCATTATCATCCACGCCAGGCGATGTGCCTGAAGCTACAGACGATGTTAACCAGCTACCACACGGTTGATCTTTTCCTTGATATTGTAATAATATACCCCCGATACTAGTTATATATGTACATGATAATAATCGATGAATGATACACGCACACATTACAAGCTTTCGACCAGTCTACTGCGAGATTCTGTAACGACCACCCATGATAGACGGATAAAACATGGTCTAATCAGCCGCACGTCTCAATCATGTGTTGAACACGAGGTCGATCTCTAGCTTCATGACTCGTATTAATAACGGTAGAAAAGCAGGATACGATCCACTCGTTCTCTTCACCCACTTCCCCATGAATCATAATCTAACCAGCATGGTGAGTTCCTATGCAATGCCGTTGGAATAAACAATAATACCATAAGTTATAAGATACCTGTAGAGGGAGACCTTTGTGATTTATTACGGAGCATGAAACTTTCAGCGTCGAAGGTGGGTATCTAGTATTCCACATGTCAAAGCTATTAACTCTCTCCGGAGAAAGACACAAGAAAACGACGCTCTCGACGTCCCAATTGTCGAAGATCCGACATGCGTGGTCAGTTTCTTGCGATGTGATCCAACGAAAACCTCATGGCCCACTATAAATGATGAAACCCCAGACCTCAGCAGTGCCGTCTCCATCCTTAAGCACAAACATGCCCGAAATTTACGG